>JANHFM010005563.1:14372-25051 GCA_032468115.1 Grayia smithii | reverse complement strand
AGCCATTTCTGGGAGTTGAAGTCCACACATCTTCCAGCGGCCAAGGTTGAGAAACACTGCATTAGGAGATCGGGCCAACGGGTGGCTGAAAAGCAGGCTCGTTTCTCTTTAAGGGCTCCCACTCAGCTCGGCTCCCAAGCGCGGCTACATTTGAAGTATAAGATGCACCTTGATTTTCACTTTCTTTTGGGGGGTAAAAAGGTGCGTCTTATACTCTGAAAAATATGGTAAGCTTAGCTTTAAAGTAAAATATCTGCACTACACAAGATATTTTTAATTAATTAAGAAAGTACTACTTATTTGCACAAAGGGGAGTTCCACACTGGAGGTGGCTGCTGGATTGATGGCATACTCCACCTCCCAACCTAGCTCTCTGCTGTCCACCCATCCATATTTTTGATGTATTGATTATCATATTGTTGTATTCTTGTGTTCCTTTTTCATTGTTTATTGTATGGATTCTATTTTACTTCTGGTTTGTCTTACTTTCTTATCCTCCTATTTTATTTCTGTTTATCCTTCTTTCATTTTCTTCTTTTTATTATTGCAAACTGCCTAAAGTAGCCCCATGTAGGTAGCAAATAAATGTAACAAATAAATCAATTTAAATAAAAGCTCATTCATTGAAGCTTGTTTATTGACAATTGAATATGTGGGGTTCTGAAGCATTGTTTTAGATCTCTGTATCCTTGAATTTTTGTTCAGTATATTACATCTTAGTTTCTGTTGAAATTAATATTCAAATTAAAAATACTTCAAATTTAAGCTTTAATACATTTTGCTTAAAATTAGGGATAAATCAGCAGTTCTTCGGGCACTTGCATTAACTGTAAACAGGGTAAGTACTACAAACCTTTATTACGTTACTAGTCCTTTTTTGATATGCAATACCCTAGAGATTGCAAAATATATTTTTATCTGTATCATATGTTGCCTTTAATATTATTTCATGTTATGTGTATTCCTTTATATGAAGGGAGGAAACTGATATTTCAGCTAAATAAGTTTCAAATGTAATACTGTGTTCAGTGTTGAAAAAAAATAATTTTTTCTTCCATGATAAACAGTAGCACAAAGATGTTGTTTACAAACTATTAATTTTTGATAGCTGCAGTTTCCTTCTGAGAAACATCTGCCTGAATGTTTTACAAAAGGTTAGTTCATATTGCTGATTATCCTAAAACACTTTTCTCTCTTATCAAGGCTTCTTTTATAAATATACAGTAATAGTAAGGAGTACAGTCATGAGTTTTTCTTAATAAGAGCTATCCAATATTAAATTATTTGATAAATTTAATATCAATACAGCAGAAAGATGAATTTACTGTTTATTTGAGCATAATCTATACATTAAATTCTTTTTCTTCCTTCTTATAGGATATTACAGGTGTTCCCTATACATTTCAAGATGATCCTTATCTTATCCCCAAAAATTCTTCAGAGCATGTAAGTGACTCTTCTGAAACTTTATTTGCCAGAAGCAAACAAAACAATGGCTTATTTTCCAATCGTTGCTATTTGTACATATAGAAGAATATAGACTTCCATTGTTTCTAGTATACTTTTGGCATTCTAAAGTCCCTTATTTTACACGCTGATAATCTAATAATTGAGGCTAAGTTTATTTATTTATTTATTTATTGACATTTATATGCTGCCCATCTCCCGAGGGACTCGGGGCGGCTTACATAAAACAGTTGAAAGTTGGAAGAGGAAAGGCTACATCTATCTCTTCCATTGTGTCATTTGCAGAGCTGCTTACTAAACTTCACATATTATAAAATAAGAAAAATAATAATTAAAAAATTAGATATTTAGTAGACCTTACTTAAAGTTAATGGGAAAAATGTATTTGCTTATAGAAGTTACATGTAGTCCTCTACTAGGGACTATGATGGAGCCTGGAATTTGGTTGTAAATTGTTACAGTCATAAATTAAGGTATCATGATCAGACTGAATTTTATGACCACTTTTATGACAATTGTAAAGTGAGTCAACATGGTCATTAAGCAACTCATGTTGAAGCATGTGGTTGTTAAGCAAACCAAAGTTATCTAATAGACATCTTTTTGCTTTTTAAAGTTCATTGAAAACTGATCATAAAGCAAGTTCTTATTTACTTCCTTAATTAAAAGGAGTCCTGCCAATAAACAACATTGGAAAAATGGGACTTGTACTTATGACCGTTGTAGCCATGGCCATGTGATCATAATTCGGATGCTTGGCAACTGTCATATATTTATTGTGGTTGTAGCATTCCCGGGTTACAGGATCACAGTTTGCATAGTAGACATCTTTCAACAAGCAAAGTCAATGTGGGAAGCTGGATTCTGTTAATGACTGCATGATTAACTGAACTGCAGTGATTTTCTCAATCGTGGCAAAAAAAGATAGGAATATGAGGTGTGTCTCATATAGCAAATGCAGCCAAACAAAAATTCTGGTTTCAACGTGCTTGTAATTCAATGGCTGCTTGTATGATTCATAGGATGCATTATATATTATTTTTTTCCAAAGTAATACAGGTATATTCTTTTTACAGCACTTCTTTTCCATGTCAAAAGCATCAGGACAAAATGCAGCCAAATTTGTTATTAACACACATCCTGAACTTTTTGAGAAAGATTATGCTGAACCTCATATTCAGGTAATCTTTGCACTCTTTACATAATACATAATTCACATTTATTACATACAATTATATATTTCATATTCAACGAACAACATTACTTCCCCAATCCCCTGCTTGAATACTATACACTTAAATAATTTAACTTGAATTAGTTAGATTCATAATTTCTCTGCTTTGGCACAGTTCTTTGTTCTGTACTATGATGAAGATACTTAAGCCCATCCTTGTCTTCTACCTGTTCTTTCTTTGCTACGTACACATTATTGCTTGACTTAGCATAATTTTATGTTGTGCTGCCTTTACACATTTACGTTTAAGAATGGATAATCTGGCATTGTGAGAACTTCACTCAGGGCATAGCAATAAGTCTTTCCCCTAGAAATTCAGAAAGTACTAAAGAATCACTAGTGGAAGAATCAAGGATAAGGTTTGAAGAACAAAGTCACTTTTACCACAACAAAACAAATCTTAATAATGAACAATATCTGCTGTAAAATCTAACGAATCAGCCCATTATATATAGAAACCACAGGGTTTAAATCTGCAGTCTTTTTCTTCTGTGCTTAAATAGTTACGGACTTGCTGGATCTAGCTGGTACAGTTAGGGATTTGCATATTTTAACTCTTCAGGGCAGGTTGGAGGATATCCGCAATGATACTGGTTGTGACTGGGGTTAGGGTGATGTTTGACCCAGCAAGATCAGAAGCAAACAGCAAACACAGTTACAATAACTGTCCAGGTGAAGTTTAGGTGCTTCTCTTGCCCCAAAGCATGATACTCTTTAGTCTGTTGTGCCATGCAAGCAGGAGAAAGAGTCATAAGATTGAATCAGTGCATCTAATATGTGTAAGATAGCAAGACAGCTAATCCTGCTTCACGGTTCTTATTGTCAGAGTAAAGGTCTGAATGTGGATTTCTACCTGAGTTTGGTCATGCACAGAATTCTGTCATTGCCGCTCAAGGTATCATTTGACTTACTGGAATTCCTTAGTGGTGGAGCACATTAGAATTCAGGTAATGAGAGGGAGCCACTTGAGAACAAAGTGGTTTAATATCAGATTTAGTAAATTTGTTTTTTAATGTAGTCTTATTGGTTATGTTTGAAATGGCAACATTCAATTTAATTTTCAGTATGACTACATATTGGGGGCATGACATTCCATTGGGAAAGGTTATGGTAAAATTAAAATCACTATAGTACATAGTTATGTTTGTGATTAAGACTTTTAGAAACTTGAGGCTTCTGTTTTTACAACCTACTGTTTTCAAATATCCTAATCGTTTAAGGCAGAGAGCCTAAGTCCCAGGCCCAGTGAGGAGATTTGTTGCTACAATTGTTGCTATTTTCAAGACATGCATCCATCAAAATTAAGGAAGTAGAAACTTCATGCTGCTGCTCCCAATCTGAATCTCATCCTCCTGCTTTTCAGTGAAAAAAAGATAAAAGATTTTAGAATGATAAAATACTTAAGACATACTAGCCTCCTTGCAGGTTGCTAAATTCACAATGATATCTTTGTAGAACATTTGATCCTAATTGTATTGTGTTGTTCCCTTTAGAGTCTTATGCCAAAAAGGTTGGAGTTGCAAGTTGAAGAAGTGAGTGAGGTTGCATTAAAAAATCTAATTCAGCTAAGAAAAGTAAAAGCATCTGTGAATATGTATGATCAGCTTCTACAAGCAGGTACTAGCCTAAACCAACAGTTACAATAAACAGATTTGGGTGGGTATAAGCTGTTTTAAATTTACTAAGTTTTAATTTACAAGATTTAATTCATTAATAAATGCTTATGAAATAATAATATTATATAGTCAAAGCTATTTTGAAATCTTTATTTAATTTTAATAATAGAAACAAATTCTATTGGTGGGTTTTTTGGTTTTTTTTGGAAAATTTATACTAAAGTACTTAAAGACCAGCAGTATATGCAGATTTAGCCATCATTATGTTTGTGGAAAGTACAAAATATTTATGCTGACAGAATAGATAAAACAAGGCAACCCGGCTAGCAAATTTATATAATTTGATTTCATAAAATCTTATCAGTTAATTATATAAAATAATTTGAATTATTTTGTGTACATTTACATCCATATTCCTATATATGTCGTCTTTTTAAAATTCAGGCTGCTTATAACAAAATCAAAACTTAAAACCTTAGAATATTTACTTCTTAAATATAAAATCTATAATAAAACAGGAGAAACTGCAATTTATATCAATCAGATCATCAGATAGATTATAAAATAATGTTTATTGCATTATCTTTGGTACACTAGTTTCGGACCTGTTTAGTTTGGCCTTTATTTGCATCTATAATGTCCATTTTCACAACAGAATGATCAGTCTTTCTAAGATAATTGTGTTGTGCTGTTAATAGATTGCTAGAGTGTAAGATAGAACAAAGGCCTATGCCTGGTCCACTGGCTCATTGTGTTGTTATTCACAAAACCTGAGACAAATGCTTAAGACCTAGTTGTTGAATTTTATTTTATTTTGAAAGTGTTTCAGCTAGCCTGTAATTTATTTTTTTCCTTGCATCTTCAGGTAATTTTGCTTTTTTTGCTTGTTTGTTCATCGCAATGGATAGCAAAGTCTTTTTTCCCCACAACAACATAACACAGCGTTTTTTTTTACATATAAACTATTGGTACACTGGGAGTATCTAAAGTTAAGCCTTTGCTAATATACTGCGGAGCATTTAAGGTAGCAGTCTTGACAATGTTACTAGTTTGATAGTTAGTACATGGCAGCGTAACCACAAAATCATCCTTTTTTCATGAAGTATAAGGTGGTTGACAGATTACAGTCAAGAATGCACTATTCACACACACACACACACACACACACACACACTATGTATGTCTAAATGTAATAACTGACCATCGATTTAGCTTTATGACAGCGGTTTGAAATATTACAAACTTGCTTGGTTTTTTTTTTTTAATTGTATAGGTAGTCCTCAACATCAGTTCATTTAGTGATCATTCAGTACAACAGCAGTGAAAAAAGTGACACGATCATTTTTCACACTTGTGACCATTACAACATTCTACCCCCATGGTCACGTGATCAACATTCAGACACTTGTCAACTGATTCATATTTATGACAGTTGCAGTGTTCCGGGGTCCTGTGATCACCTTTTGCAATATTCTGACGAGCAAAGTCAGTGGGAAATCAGATTAACTTAATAACTTAACTGTTTTACTAACTTAACAACTGCAGTGATTCACTTAATAATAAGAAAGTTTTTTTTCTTGCAAAAATTGCAAAATTCACTTAACTATCACTTACAACAGAAATTTTGGGCTCAATTGTGTTCATAAGTCAAGAACTATTTATGTATTGGTCTGTATTTTCTTACTTACCTTGTGATAGGGACAACATACAAAAATGGTTAAATAAAGTCCTTTAAGCAAATCCTTAATTTTCTAGCTAGGCTTTTTTTTTTAGTTAATCTTTTGGGGGAAAATTATATCTGCATACTATGAAGGATGATTATATGCATATTCAGATTAAAAATTTGCAGTTTTCTTATTCCATAAAGCTTTTCTTGTTGCAGGTAGTCCTTCACTTACAACCACAATTAGACCCAGAATTTCAGTTATCAAACAAAGCAGTCATTAAGTGAGAGATAACAGGATTGCTTCACTCAACAACCACAATCCCACCTCTTCCCCTTTGGAGGGGAAAACAGTAGTAAATGTCAGCATTCCAAAGCCATAGTACTGTAATTGCGATTGGTCATTAAACAACCCATTGTAAATTGAGGATTACCTGTTCTGTTAGTTATGACATTTCAAGTTTAATAATGTATTAATATGTTTATACATCAGCTAGTTCCACTGCTATGATTTATAGTTCATGTTTTTTGCATTTTCAGGAACAAGTATACCTCTGGAGACTTCGAACTGTCTTCTAGATCTTCTGTGTTTTTATGGAGATAGAGAACCGGAGCAAGAGAATGATAGCAGTTTAGAAAAACAAGTAAATAAGGATGGATGGTTTTTTTGAATAAAGCTATACCTGCTATGTATAAAACAGTACTTTGGATATTTCTGATTGCTGTGAAAGGGAGCTAGGAGCCATCCCTGTAATCCTAGTTTTTCATAATAAATAGAGAACTAGAAATAGCTAGTTGTTTGGTGGGACCCTGAACTTTGTAGAAAGATATTTTAAACACTTAGTTTAAGTGAAAATTGTGTTAGGCATTAGGTATGCATGTGCTAGAAGGCTAACACTTGAAATTCTTATGCAGGAAGAAATTCCGCCAAGAAGGCAGTTTGCAAGGAACTCTTCTAAATCCCAAGAAATTACATGGAGGTATGAAATGTACTAGCAGCAATGCCTTGGGGTATGTTTGTATGTATTTTAATGGGAAGCCAGGATTTTTCTTACATATTAAGTAGCCTATTCAAAAAATACATTAAACCAATAAATGCTACATAAAAAGTAGTTTAAAATATTAATATATTGCATATTGATTTGTATTTTTAGACTTGCAAGATTTGGTTAATGTAGCTTTGCAGTAAAATAGAACTAGTTTACCTGATTGTGTTTCCTGTCTGATCTCTCTCACTGACATCAGTCTTGCAAATATGAAAGTATATTTCCTACCATCTCCTTTATAGCCCAAGAAACTAGGCAGAGTCCCTTCTGAGCCACTTGCTCCACTCACTATCCAGTTGCAGGCCATGCCCTCTGTTATCTGATTGTTCCCTAGGCAGCATCTCTGTACCCTCTCTCTCAAGGTCTTTCCCATATCCCATATAGCTGTCCCAACCTTTCCAGCTGGATAGCCCGGCCTGGAGTGCGTACATGTGGGTGGCAGGCACATGGAGCTTCATATGTGAGTGAAGGGCGCTTGTGCTCGTTTGTGAAGTTTCACTAGCTTGAGCAGAGGGTGCTTGTGACCGCATGCGAGTGGAGAGTGGAGCTTCATGCACACTTGCCCATCACTTGCATGGCCTGGTCCAGTAGTGAGCCATGGCCTGGGGGTTAGGGACTATTGCCATATACCGTTACAGTTTGCGAATATTTGCAAATTTTTGGACAAGTTACGTAAAATGGGTCTCCATCTGGCAGACCGCTACCCAGGCCACAACCCATTGGGAACCGGGCTGCTGAAGCAGCAGGCAAGTGGGTGAAGCTTCATGTGTGCATGCATGGAATTTAGGTTCCATGTGCAAAACCATTCCCTCCCGCCCCTTGCAAAACCAAATGTTAGATCCCTGATCTAAAAGATTTAATTAAGTTTATTAGATTTTTATCCTGCCTTTGTTATGTTATAAATAACTCGACAATGAACATACCTAATATTCCTTATTTCTCCTATTTTCCCCACAATTAATCCTGTGAAGTGGAGTGGGCTGTCAGAAAGTGACCAGCCTAAAGTCATCCAGCCAGTTTTCATGCTCAAACTGGGATTAGAAGTCTCAAGGTCCTGGTTTTTAGACCAGCATCTTAACCACTATACCAATTTGGCTTTATGTTAAATCCCTGAAGAAAAGTGAGATACAAATGTAGTAACAAAAATAATTTTACATGCTCTTGTGTATAAAAAATACAGCTACCAAATTAGATATTGTATGTTACCTATGCAGTTTGTCAAAAATATGATGTATAATGCAGTGCATGTTCATCCACAAAGATTTTATAACTTGAAAAAAAGAAACTGTATTTCTATGTAAGAAACTGAAACTGTGTAAAAGAAGCATGTGCCATGCTTAAATGTATAGCGAGTATGTAATAGGCAGATAGACATGAACAGATTATAGTACATTTTATAACCACACATTAGAGAACATCTGTTATTGTCAGTTAGTATGTTATCTTTTCTAAATTTTAGGGAAAACAACGATGCTGAGAGAATATTTCACCTTATGCCAGAAAAAAATGCACATTCCTATTGTACAATGGTCAGGGGAATGGTGAAGGTACAATTGTAATCTTTAATAAATTTGCTTTTCTTTTTTTCCTTCAAGTCAATATATTGATATTTTATACATTTTTGTCATTACAGCATGGAGAGTTCCAAAAAGCTTTTAACATGTACACTGATTTGGTGAATAAAAATCTTAAGGGTAAGCTTTGGATACTATTGCATTAAAAATGTGCCAATAAGAAAAGCTAGAAATAAGCTGTGCATACAGAATTGGTCCTTCTACAGTATAATTACTGCACTTTTTGTGAGTAGTTTTGTAGCTTTGGTTTATATGAAAATGAGAGATGCTATATTAAATGATAACAAAGAGAGTTTGATAGTACAGATTGTCCTCACTTAATGACAATTCAAACAATCCTTTGAAATTAGATAGTGCTGAGCAATGGTACTTAGGCTGAGTCCCCAAAGTTATGGACTGCAGGGTGCACTTCAACACCACCCATCCTCTTTTCCCCTTTCTCTGCCCTTTCGAACCCCAGCATTCTTGGCGCCTACCCTTCTGTGCTCCACCTCTCTTTTCCTCAAGATCTTGGGAAGAAGGCCTCATATAGTCAGTAGCTGCCTTGCAAAGAGCCAGGCTAGCCATGCCTGGTCAGCAGTGGTAACAAGACACTGGCAACTAATGAACCTGCAAGGATTCCAGAGAGAACTAGGGTTTGTTCCTGAGGGTTTTAGTTGTCTTAGTTGCTGTTTGGAATGAGAGGATGGATATGTATCCTATCCAAGCTCTCCCTCCTGGGGATCCCATTGCTGTCTGATTTACAAAGGGGCTGAGGAAAGTGAATGAGAGAAGAAACATTTAGAGATCCACAAAGAATGAACTTCACCAACATAGGTCAATCTGCTGTTTAGGGCTGACTTGTGGCAAAAAGCAGCAAAACAATAGTATTTATCTGCCCTATTTCCTCTTCAAATTGCCATTCAGCAGCCTTGTTTCAGATGACTCAAGATCTTCCAGGCAACTGTAACCTGTAAATGTTTAACCTCAAGGCCAAGCAGAAGAATTTTCAGAGCATCTGTTAAACAAAATCAACTTCATTCCCAGTTAGATGCCGACCTTGGTGCAGGTCTGGTGGACATAGCTGTGGAACAGCCTTGACCTGTTAACTGAAAATAGTTTGAACCTGTTGGGCCTAAAGAAGCAGACAGTCCTTATGACTATGAGTTTGGCCACCTGGTATAGATCCTGAATGAAGCAGATTATCTGGACTCTGAGTGAGGATTCAGACCTGGAGATGGAAAGGAGACAGCATTGGTTTGGTTGATTTTAATAATCTCTGGGGAGAACAGGGTAGGAGTAATGCATGGCTATGCTTGACCTCTTAATAGCTTTCAATAACATTGATCATAGTATCTTTCTGAATCAGCTTTGGGGATTGAGTGGGCAGAAAGATAAGCCACTGAAAAAACAAGCCTCCTGAGATGATGTTAACCCCAGCACTCATGGTCTTTCAGAAAGCCCTTAAAACATGATTGTTGTTTTTTCAACAAATTGGGGATACCTGGTAATGTGTTGGCTGTGTTATATGTAATATTCTCCCGCTTCTGATCCTTTTAACTGTGATCATTGTTTTAATGGTTTGTTTTAATAGGAGATTTTATTGCAACTGTGTGAGATGGTCACACATTTATAGATGATTTATAGATGATTATCTACAAATATGACAAATGTGGCCATGTTTTAGTGAGAAGAGAGCGGAGAAGAGAGATGTTATTGATTACATGGTTGCTTGTGGTCTTAATACATGTCTTCCCTCTCTAGATATAGTACAGGATTTCTGACCAGTGGAGATTTTTTTTGCAGCAATGATGAATGGCGCAGGGGTACGGACCTCAGCTGAATCATGGGGGCTGAGTGTGAGTTATCTGTGTCCCACCATTGCTGGCAAGTGGCTGGCTTTCTGGGACCTGGCTCACATGAGAATTTCGCCTTATACTGAGCTGCTATAGATATACTTCAATCATAATTTCAACTGTTTCAACTCCTACCCTCGAAACGACGCTATAGAGCATTGCACACTAAGACAACTAGACACAAGAACAGTTTTTTCCCGAACGCCATCACTCTGCTAAACAAATAATTCACTCATCGCTGTCA
>JANHFM010005563.1:0-14019 GCA_032468115.1 Grayia smithii | reverse complement strand
AAATTCCTTGTGTGTCCAATCACACTTGGCCAATAAAGAATTCAATTCAATTCTATTCTATTCTATTCTATTCTATTATACAAATAATATATAATCTATTTCTTATGGTATAACTGGTTTTCTGTTTTTTTTCAGCTGATGTGAGCACCTTCAATACACTTATTTTAGCAGCTGTAGATGTTAAGGAAAAATACATTGAGAAATGGGCATGTATTGAAGTAAGAAGAAGCTGTTTTTAACTTTTCCATAATAAATATTTAGCTGAAGTTAAATCCTATTCTTTTATGTATTATAATTTATTATTTTATAGTATGTATCATCCACATTTGCTCATTTTTTAATAGTCTATGGTTATACACATAAATTCTGTGTACTCAGTTCAAAGGTTTTAATAATATCAGGGAGATAGAGTAACTTATTTTATATCAGTACATGTGTAATTACAGAAATTCCAGTATGTGGGATATGCATTTAATGCATGTGAAAAGGAGAGGGGCTTCAGTTGTGTATTCATGACTTTTTTTTAACCTACCCATGACACACCTCTTACAATTACTTGTATAAACAAAGGAGCTGCTCAAAACTATTTGGAAAAAAAGGCTCATTTAAAGCAATACCCATTTGTTTAATGAAATTTGATTTCCAAGTAGCTTCCAAATGACACAAGGGGACTCGTTACAAAAAAAAGGGACCTTTCCTATTTCTGGGGAGCAACTTCCTCTAGTTTACCTGGTGTCGACATTATTTTCCCTTCAACTGCGGGCAAACATTTTTCTATGGAGTAGTATTTTAACATTTATTTAACGGATTAATTTTGTGCTATATTTATTATTGGGGGGATGTGTTTCTCCGTATTTTATCAGTTTTACTTTCTATGCCAGATTTATCTTTTATCTTTATAGTAATACATTTTAAATGATCAGTGTAATTATAGAAGGATGTGGTTGACAGTATTCTAGAATGGCATTAAATAAATGTGTGTGCAAATGCTAAGGAATTGTGTAGGGAAAAAGATGTAATTACAGAGTTTGAAGGAATGGAAACATTGTTTTTACATAAAAGTTAAATCAAAATCTTGATATTTTGATTTATAGGACTTGCTGAGGCAGATGGCTGAACAGGATATACAACCAAATCTGCTAACTTTTAATTCTATCCTGAAAGCATTGAAGCAGTGTGGTAAGGTATCCCGGGCTAAGACTAGACTGATTTTGAATGAGATGAAAGCACTAAATATAGGTAAGAATTTTCTGTAATCTGTAAGATTAATTCAATACACATTTTCTTTATTAAACCTTAGAAGTAATATTTCTTTAAGGAGATAATCCTGTGACTGGAATTATATTTTGAATTATTCTCCCATTTTGACCTGCAAAGTTATTATTTAATTAATAATAATAAACTTCAGTAAAATTCCTTAAAAAGGACATACAAAAAATGTTGAGACACTCTAGAAAAAGTGCAGAGAAGAGCAACAAAGATAATTAGGGTACTGGAGGCTAGAACATATAAAGAACGGTTGCTGGAACTGGGTATGTCTAATCTGATGAAAAGAAGGACTAGGGGTGACATGGCAGCAGTGTTCCAATATCTCAGGGGTTGCCACAAAGAAGAGGGAGTCAAGGTATTCTCCAAAGCTCCTGAGGGCAGGACAAGAAATAATGGGTGGAAACTAATCAAGGAGAGAAACAACCTAGAACTAAGGAGAAATTTACTGACAATTAGAACAATCAGTAGAACAACTTGCCTAAAGAAGTTGTGAATGGTCCAACACTGGAAATTTTGAAGAAAAGATTGGACAATCATTTTTCTGAAATGGTATAGGGTTTTCTGCCTGAGCGGGGATAGGGGGGTGGATTAGAAGACCTCCAAGGTCCCTTCCAACTCTGTTATTTTGTTATGTTATTCTATTAAAAAATAGTACATTAAAAGGAGAGTGTGGACAGAAAATAGAGCAGCGTAAATTTGACCAAGTATAAACCATGACCTTATAACACGAGATCGTATCCCCCATCTCCCTTCTAGTCTTCAGTATAGTCCCTCAGGAACTCTCAAAGGTTGCCTCCATTGAAGGGAGAAAGAGAAAATTACTATGTGGAAAATAATAATTTTTACCTTTAAATTATATCAAGTCATTAACTCAAATGTTACCCCTGATATGAAATAAGTTTCATGCATCCAATACAGTGTAATACATTTTTGTATGTCAACCATGATCAACCTTGATTTGTTATATTTTATTTCAGAACCTAGCCTCGCAACATATTACCATTTGCTGTGCATGTCACATAACATTGGTATGTAGCGTCTGTTTTTATAGTATTATGAATTTGTGTAAAATTATGTTGTAATAATATCTCTCCTGGCTTTTCCTGTATAGAACATGCTTCAGATTTTCTCTAAATGTGTGGATCTTTTTGTTTCACCTGAGTTTGGATTTTTTTTCATACCAAACTCTAAAATAAAATGTTGGTAATATTGACACTCTTTTTAATTACATTATACTTAGCAGAAATTTGTGATGCATGGTTCTGAAAGTCCTTGAGAGATTCAGAGACAATTAATCAGGATAATTAACCTGTCCATTTGCACTTCCTGGCCTAGTTTTAATGTACTAGTTTGTTGTTTTAAAGCCTCATTACCTTGAGTCATACTAGACAGAATTTGCAGTGATAGGAAATCTCTTCAATTATGAGCAGCAATCATAAGGAAAATTACTATTTATAATAATCTGTTTCTAATTTGCCACTAATTTACCTGTTGTACCTGACTTCATAGTCCAATCTCATTTTCACAGAAAATATTTTACCTGTCCTTTAATTATAACTATGAAAATTTAACTCTTAACTCTGCTTTTTGTTGTACAGCTGGATTTGCTGAATCCCAGTCCCATGTGCTATATGCTATAATAAATGACATTGAAAGAAAACCTTTTTGTCCTCAGGATCCAGATGATAGTATGTACTTTTTAAAAAATTTCATGGCAGTTTTGCATAGGGCATGACTAATGTATAACGAAGGTAATTTTTGAAATTATATGAAAGTTAGTTAATAAACAGCAATACTCCTTGACATTTGTTTCTATTCTAAGTAATTAATTAATACAAAGATCAATTGTGTGAGTAATGTACAACAATATTTGTTGTCTGCCTTTTAGAAGATTTTGAAAAAGGCTAGGATGTTAAACAATGAATCCTCCATTTGGTAGAAGGTATCAAATGAACTAGTTGTTGATACGGACCATATAATTAGTCATTTTGTACCTTGTGGTACAATATCACTTTTTTATGCTTATGGTTGTGATAAAACCGTATGATCCAACTCTTGTCCTCAAATTTCATCTGAAATGCCTTTTTCTCACTCATATTTTAAATAAATAAATAAATAAATAATCTTCCTTTGTTTTTGAGCTTGAAAGGAAAAATGAATTATTTCCACAGTTTGAAGACAAAATTTCACACCTCTGTTTTGAATAAAAAGGCCAATTCAGATTGTACCTATGGTTCAGCATACATACTGGGCATATTAATATAGTCAAGCCATACTGAAGTATTTCCAAAATCCACATGGCATGAGTTTCAGAAAATTCTAGAGAAAACACACCTTCACCTGTTAAAAAAATGTAATACTTTGGCTAAAGTATATTTTCTTCCTTATATTTGTATTTTTAACCATTATTATTTCCCCCAGGCATTAGATTTGGTTCTGCACATGATTGTCTATTCCTATAGAGGAGAAAGTAAATTTAGAAACCAGAATTAACTCACTGTTTAAGGGCTCAATGTAGTTCCAATTCTTTTAAAAACTTTTGTGGCTCTCTTTTTTATTTAACAGTAAATTTTATTTTAACAGTAAAATAAACAAGTTATCTTTTTTTTAAACTTCTCATAGCAAAACAAATCACAAAAATCTCTAAAGCACCCAAAAACAGACATTCTCTCAAAAATTCCAGGCTTCATCTCCTCAGTGTCATTACATCGGTGTTCACCACTCAGATTCAGCTCCCAAATGGAAAATGACTTATCTTTTCTCTAATCAAATTGTATAGATAGTTCTTTTCGGAACAATAAATGTGCTGACATTTTCTTCTCCATGTTCCAACTTGTGCTAGCTTTCTTTTGTTCCTTCTTACGGGCTTCATGGTTCAGGCCTAGATTGCAAATTGTGAGGGATCTAACAGCACATCATTCCTGGCTTTCTGGGCAATAGGAGGATAACTCCTGTTTCTGGGTGCCTCAGCATATCTCACATACCTTCAGAGTAAGGCTGCATTTATGTGCTTAACCATACTGTACTTGTTTGATTTAAGGTTACTCTGTTTGGGGAATTCGGATGTGATGTTTTATAATTATAGCTTACTTTAATCAGATTTAACATATTCAAACCAGTTAGTTTTAGTTAAATCAATAAAGTACGGTTTAGTCCAGGGGTCTGCAACCTTAAATACTCAAAGAGCCATTTGGAGCCATTTCCCTCAGAAAAGAAAACACCAGGAGCCACAAAACCCTTTCCGTGCCTGACTATTTCTTGAGCGGTCACAAAGCTAGCATATGTAGTTGAATTAAACGTTCTGTGTTCTTCTAAAACTTTTCTTTTCTTGGATTTATCCATGGTTGGCCTACCGGGGGTTGAAAAGCTCAATAAACTGAGTGCTGGCAGGTGTCATACATTGGTAGTTGTGACACATATTTTGAATGACAGAGAGCCGCAGCAGATGGATGAAAGAGCCACAGGTTGCGGACCCCTGATTTAGTTAAACATGAAGTAATGTAATATGTTAGCATAGTTTTAGTATTCAGTATTCTCTTCTCAACAGCTCATCAGGGTATATTTACTTGTATTCTGTGTTCAAAGCTTTAAATATTCAAATGCTATGTCATTATGGTTTTAGGTGGTATCTTGGTTTGAGAAGCAATGTGCTAGAGTTCTTTGACTTGATACATATGTTCAATTGTTACTGAGCCCTTAGAATTTGTTTCAGTAATCCTAAGAAACCCTCTTGGATTGCTAGAGAACGTCCAAAATTAACAATCTCTACTTCTTCTTTTCCAGTCTACTTCTTTCCAAATGCAATGAAAACAGTAAGTGGACTTGATTTCTGTATATTGAGGTAGATATACATTCACATTTGTTTAAATGTAAATATATATATTTCAATAGCTTTCTGGCTATGTATTAACTAGATTTAAAAATGATTTTTAAAATGGTATATTCTCTCTAGTAAAATCTTAGAAAAAGCATTTGGAATAATCTTGCAATCTAATGTGAGACCACTAAAACTTTGCTGTTCTACTGATCCAGAAAATAAGATGTAAAAAAGGATCAGCCCTGCTTTGCACTTCATCTAAATCTTTTAATCTTACCTGCCAACTATCCATCATCTTAAAGATATTTTATTAACTTGTAACCCTTCATAAAATATGAATTAGGATGTTGTGCTTCTTGCTAAAATTGAAAAAAAATGTATGATGTTCTGTGTAGCATAATAACTGCTATTTGTTGGATTCAAGGATTCATATTTTCTGCCTTTTTCTGCCTTTGCAGTGTCTGGAATTGAAGGATGTTCAACTTGCTTATCGGCTACATAGAGTGGTGGAGAAAGCAGACAACAGGACAATGTTGGGAAATATGACACAGAAGAACTTTTATTAGTAATTGTTATTCATAATAATTCATAATTATAGAATTGAATTATCAACAGTTCACCAGGGTGGAAGTTTAGAAGGGAAATACTGTATTTTTCAGAGTATAAGACGCACCTTTTTACCCCAAAAAGAGGTGAAAATCTGGGTGCGATTTATACTCCGAATGTTGCCTGAGGAGCTGCCTGCTGAGCCGCCCCCCATTGCTGCTGTTGTCCTCACCTGCTGCCGCCACCTGCCGAGCCGCCCCCCCCCATTGCCACCGTTGCAGCTCACCTGCTGCCGCCTACCGAGCCACCCTCCCACTAGCTGCTGTCAAGTTCGAAGACCCTTGCCCTAACCCAGAGGTCTTCAAACTTGATAAAGAATACTTTTGTTTTCAACCTCTAAAATCTAGGTGCGTCTTATACTCCAGTGCATCTTATACCCTGAAAAATACGGTAGATTTATTCTTAACTCCTGAATGTTATTGAATTTATTTGTTAATTACATTTATATTTCACTGATATATATATAAACAAAATTTACAGAATAATTAATATTTTAAAATAAAACAATAGAATAACAACAATAAAATAACAATGAACAGCATCAATCCCAAACTGCTATGTAAAAGAACATTGTTTACCAAAGACAGTTAGGGAACATATTGAATTGCAATCGGGTCCATTCCAAAAGGCCAGCATGGCCACCAAGAAGTAGCATCTCTGGCATTGCCCCCCCCCCCCCCATTCCCCAAAGGGAGGAACCACAGGATGCTTTTCTTGGAACAATTGGGTAGGGCAGACAGATTCTAGGTGGCAAATAAGGTTCTGAAAGTAACCTAGTATCAAGCCATAGAGAGCCTTGTAGATTAAAATGAAACTACATTATATACAGAAGTTTATTAGTAACCAGTGCAGGGCCATAGGAGGGTATAATGTGTCCCAATATTAATAAGCACAACAGCCATCTGTTGGACCATCTGCTGATTTTAAGTGCTTTATAAAGGCAGATTAAAGAACGGTATATTACAGTAGTTCAAAGAAGTGATGAGGACATCATTAACTGTAAAAGATCCTTCCACCCCAGGTAAGACCCCATAAGTCCAGAAGGACCCTAAAGTTGCCATTGGAGCAGCCCTGATAATGTCAGATCTACAAGGTAGAGCTTATATTAGAATAGCTACCATAACATAATCTAGAAAGAAGTAAACAGTGATCTGATTACAAATTTATAAGTGAAGTTTTACCAGCAGGTGATTTTAATTTTGTTAGGTAAGACTAGGTAATTTATATTATGTGCTGCATTTTCTTCGAGGTTTAAAACATTAAGATTTTATTTTAAGTTACAGCTGTTTGAGAAGTGAGAACAGAAATTTAGGAAGATTGCATGATAAGCTTTTCCATTTTGAAGCTGGTGTTTTAATAACTGATTATTTCTTTCTTTGCCATAGTATGTCATTTTTTGAATTGTTGGCTATGATGGAACACCTTGATGTTTTGTTGAAGTGGTATAAAGAACTGGTTCCATCAGTAAGTATTATTTGTTAATTTATTTTTTGTCACTTAAAACTTTAAACATTAGTGACTCGAAACTGATTATCTAAAATTTTGCATTTCTTCTTCAGGCGTTTTACCCAAATATTAGAACAATAATGCTTCTTCTTCAGGCATTGGACTCTGGCGATTGCTTGGAATTGATTCCTCAGATATGGAAAGGTTAACTATACTTTGTTTTCCTGTTTCCAATGTAATAAGCAAGTCATCTTTCCAATTTAGTCAGAAGAACAAGTATTAGGCAGATTTGCCTCTTTGAGCATCAGTAAAATTTAAATAGGCCTTTAGATCAGAGCCACATTGTAGTGTTACTAGCTTGAAAGCTTTTACCATGGTGCCTCATTCTATGAGACTGGAAATTTATTATTCAAATTACAAACTTGCTATTGTAAAATTTCTAAACATTGTTGGTTAGCAATCCCCAGTGACAGATCCCGTTGTAGGAAAGAAGAGCTAGTCAGAATCGATGGTTACCGTAATAATGCCACTGCTCATCAAAACAAAGTATCTGGCACTCTCCCATTAGCTTAACTTTCATATAGTCTGTACATTTTCCTGCCTTTGTGTTTTACAACGTATCTGTAGCCATTCAATAATAGTTAATTAGGCCCAGTTGAATTTAAGGATTAAACATCCATATATCTGTTTTAGTAAAGTCGCTAATTTCATTGATCAAGAACTGCTTGCAGTTATTTTATTTCTGATAACTTTTCTTTTCTGTTCAGATATTAAGCAATTTGGATTTAGTCTCAGAGACACTATTGTACAAGAAGTTCTGGCTCTTATGGCAAGAGACATACAGTCTCCAGAGGTGAGTCTTGATGGAACATGGGATATGGAAAATGTTAACACTTATAAAAATTGCAGAGGTCAATGCCATGAATTAACTAGTATTGAAATGAATCCAGGAGGTCTCCATTTACTATTTCTTAATGAAACAAAACATAGAAAAATGTTGCAGGATTAATTTTCAGTTGATGGAATAGCAGTGCTATCCATGTTTGCAGTAAAATAATACACATTAGGGAAGTTCCTCTTTTCTCAGCGGAGCAAGCCACTGGAAGGAATCTTACTCTTTTCATTTGCTTCTTCACTTGGCATATCTCATCTTCATGCACCTCATATTCCTAACACATAGCTACATATTAATAGAAAAAGCAATCTCCCAAGATGGTTCATGATTCATCATGTAATAATCATTTCAAAGCTAGAGTAACAGAAAAGCCCAGTGCATGCCAAAAAGATAGGGAAAATATATTTATTTATAATACATCGCGCCCCCCCCCCAACCTTTTGGGAGCTAGGGACCAGTTCCATGGAGGTTTTTACTGAGAACTAGAAGGGCCATGATTTTACATGCTGTCTGCATCCCACACATGTGTGGATGAGGCTTCACTCATTTGCATGGCCTGGTGTCTGGTGCGTCATGGAGCACTGCTGATCCATGGCCCAGGGGCTGGATACCCGGTAATATGTAACTACCATACAGTATTATAAAAGGAAACCAATATAGCTAGCATATAGCATGTTTATATAATACTAAAATTGTCATTCCAATTCTTTAATTATGAGAAACTGCATCATAGGGCAACAGTTTTTAAACCAACATACCTTAAATAGGCTAGTTTACAGATTGTCCAAAATCCAGGACCCATAATTTCCAAGGGAATGAAATTTGAGAAACTTATGGCTGCTTCAGTGCTATTTGGCTGCTGCTGTGATGACATAATTTTCATTTTCAAAGTTCTGTGACAGTTTCCTTTGCTTCCTCTCCCACCCAACAGCAACCATTTCCTTGCCTGCTGGAAAGGAAGGAAGGAAAAGAAAGAAAGAAAGAAAAAGAAAGAAAGAAAGAAAGAAAGAAAGAAAGAAAGAAAGAAAGAAAGAAAGAAAGAAAGAAAGAAAGAAAGAAAGGGAGATTTCCAATGCTGTCTGCCAGTTCCCATAAGAAATTCAATGAAGAAACTGGCAACTACTCAAGAGTTGCTCCTGCTCCCACTCACTTTTGTCTGTCCCTGGTCATTCTGTTTCTCTATTTAAACAAGGAAATACCTCCAGAACAATGACTATGCGAGCACAGGTTGTTTAGTATAGTTATAAAATTAGTCTAAAATATGTAGAAAGTAAAGCTAATTTAAATGAATGAAGAAAGTTAAAATGAATTCTACCATTTAAGAATAGCAAATACGTAACCATTTTAGTCATATAGGCTTACTATTGTCGATAAAGTCAATATGATTTTGGAGCTGTAACGTCAGGAAAGCTATCCTTTAGTAGAAAATGTGCAAAATAGTCCTTGCTTAATGACCCTAAAAGGGACTGGAATTTCTGTTGTGGAGTGATTATATGACCATACCACTTAGCAACAGCAGTTTCAGTAATCCCAATTGCAGATTTCAACTCTGCAGTCCTTAGGCTAGAACCTCACACTTCTGCCTTACTGCACCTGCCTGCACTTTAATTCCCCCCCCCTCTACTTATTCTCCCCCATATCTGCTTTTTTGGCCACCCTGCACTCCACTGCCTCATCACCCTGTATTCTATTGCCCCTGTCCCCACCACCCCAACTGATTGCCATCATCTGCCTCGCATGGGCCTTCCTGGGACAGCTGTTTAGGAAGGTTTTGCACACCAGCAGTTGCCTTTGTGAGGCAAAGGGCCAGGCCGGGTGCACCTCATCAGTGAGAGCAATCAGAGGGAAAGATAAGCTGGGGGCTATGGGATGTGTGTTGGGCAGTAGAGTAGAGGAAGGCAAAGTGTCAAAAGGCAGAGATGAGGGACAAGATAAGCAGCAGGAGGAGTTAAATTGCACTCTGGTTGTAGATGTAGGTCGGCTGCCAAGCACATACATTTTCAGCAAATGACCATGGGGGGCACTGAAACAGCCATAAATTCATTTGTATTCAATTCAGTCATAAATAGGACTGGTTATAGCTACCATTCATTCAGTGAGATAGTAACAATTGCTTAAGGCAGGGTCATTAAGTGAGAACTAGCTGTACATCAGTTGTGGAGTTGCATTGGCCTGAAAGAGTTTAGTTGTCACAGGGACACATTTACCTCCTTGCATCCTGTAAAATCTTAAGATGGTCTTGGTGTTTGTGAATACAGCTGGGTAGAATAGTAATTTTCCTATTATTTTGAAAAAGAACCCTGAGGTTTTTATATTGGTTAACTTGTTTGATTCTATTATTATTAACTGAGCATTTACCGGTATATTTCTTCTGATATTTTAGAAAAATAAGATTTTGGTTTTATCATAGTGAACAGTTAAATACTCATCTCTACAATAGCTTGCCAATATATGTTTGGGAGAGTATTATTGTATCAAATGCCCATCAATATCCACCTAGTTAAGATTCTTCTATCTGCTACATCAGAGGCATGAATTTGCTCCTAACTACTTGATTTAAATCTTTTAACTAAAAAAATTATGTGAATACTTAGTAGTGGAGAGACAGCTCTGTTTCATACTACTTTATATTTTATTGTAATCAAAAAGCTCCCCCTGCTGATGGCATCTGACATTTAGGGCTATTTTCTCATGTAGCGTATAGACCTGTAGCAGATGTTTGTCTATAGAGGAATTAATTATGATTTTGATTCATAATTTACATTACCTCTAGAAGTATATGACAAAAAGATACAGAGTTTAAGTATCATTAAGATGCTAATGACAACATATTACAATTCTGGAGGCATCCATGTTTACTTCTTAGTGTGATCCACATTGAAGGCAGTGAATGAATCATTGCAGTGTTTAAGCAAAATGTAGGAGAACAATTTGCAATTTTACTTCCAGATTCTTCATTAATTCTGCTTGTCAGAAGCCAATTGTGAAGGATGTGAATGGCAATCGGGATTGCAGGATCCTGCAGTAGTTGTAAATGTGAAGATTGGTTGCAAAGTTAGGGTTTTACACTATTGTAAACTGAACAATCATTAAAGGTTTTTGATCCTAGTTGTTTACTCACATTTGATTTATTTAGATTAACAACAGTTAAATACACAAATGCCCTTAGAAACAATAAAAGTAAATAAGGATATTAATCTTAAAAGTTTTATTTGGGGGTATACTTAATAATTGTGCCTTTTTTTGTCTTACTCCTGTTTTTTGTTTGTGTGTGTGTGTAGGGGAGCATTATATAAAAATTATTTTCTATAGATACTTTGGAGAGGCCAAGGGCATGTCACAGTTGGTAGCATCTCGTTCTGTCTAGTATTGGTGCTGTCTAGTACAGCAGGTGTACCTAGAACTGTGAAAGCACTACTTTAGCTTCATACTCATTCATTGCTAGATTGCAGATGCTAAGTATCATTTTGTTTTTCAGGCCCAAGTTGCATTT
Organism: Grayia smithii; assembly: GCA_032468115.1. Classification (NCBI taxonomy): domain Eukaryota; kingdom Metazoa; phylum Chordata; class Lepidosauria; order Squamata; family Grayiidae; genus Grayia; species Grayia smithii. The sequence continues at coordinate 2,493 of JANHFM010005563.1, read as the reverse complement.
GCTGACTGTGCTGAAAATATAAAATCTCTGCATGATTTAAAGAGTAAGAACATGCAACTCCTGTGGAAAGACACTTCTCTAAATAACACCACAATACTCTTCGCCAGGGCTGGCAGAATGCAGGAAGCTTGGTAAGAAAAAAAAAAGAGTCTCTGCCAATAATTTGTATTTCATTCTGGAGATAAATCTTGAAATAAAACCACTTATCCCAGGTTCCTGAACAATAGAAGTCAAGTCTATCTAACTCAATTACAGTTACTATCTTTTGACTTTAACTCATTTATTCAGTGTAGAAGCAGAGTACAACTTTGTCTCTAAAGAGCCTTAATTGAAAATTTAAGCCCCAAGAGGGGGCAGAGAGAGGAAAGAGAGAGAATATAATGATATCTAGATTTTTAGCTATTATGGTGTTTTCTTTTTACTTCAAGCAGTTCCTGGAAGAGGAATATACCTAAAGGCATGGAGCCTGATGTTAAAGTTTAAAGTTGCACCAGAAAGTCCAGTAGTATTTTAATGCTACTGACTGGCTGTTTCACTTCTTTTGCTTCACTTTTAGAGTAGAGGCAGGTATATATAGCATCTGGGCAGAAAAAAGCCTTTCTAATTAGCAGGTTTTTTACCAGGATAATAGCTATTGTGGGCTGTATAAGATAAAGGCTTTTTTTTTATATACTGCTGAAAAATGTCAACTTGTTCAAGGAAGAGGTGTGAGTGAAGCTAGCATTTATGAGCCAGTTTCATCTTTATGGCTATAGATCAGGGGTGTTAAACTAAAGGCCTGCAGGCTGGATCCAGACTGCGGGGTGCTTAGATTTGGCCCGCAGGGCTGGTCTGGAAATAGCAAAGGACCAGCCTGTGGTGCCTCTGCCAGCAAAAATGGGCAGGAGGCAGGCACGTCCCCCGCAACTGCTTTTAACCTCCGGAGTGGCCAAGGAGGCCTTCCAGGCCCAAAATGGGGCTTCCGGAGTACTGCAGGAGGCTGTCCTTGACTCAGAAGGTTATAAAAGGGAGGAAAAGTAAAATACTTTACCTTTCAGTCTTGCAGGATTCTGCTATTAGCCTGTCTCAATAATTTATAGTTCTAGTCTTCCTATGGAGTCAGTTTCTTGATCTGGTCTCTCTAAGGTGATCAAGTAGATCAAGTAAGTATTAAAAAAACAAAAGCACAGAAATGTACGCCTCCCTATTTTTATAAGTGTATAAAACCAGGTCTGCAGAAATACGGTTCTGTGTCATGCCCACCATGGTCATGCACACCCCCACCCGGCCCTCTGAGGTCAAACCCAATCCTGATGTGGCCCATAATGAAATTGAGTTTGACACCCCTGCTATAGATGTTTCCAAAGGCATTCATCAATTTTTATCTATAATCCAATGAGAAACTAGTTTTTATAGTGCTTTTTGTTCCACTATATATGAACTGTTGTTAAAATTACTTAACTTCCATATTCTGTGAACATTTTTTTTTCCTGTTCCTAAGTAAAATTCTATTTGATTCAATAGGGTGGGTTTTTTGTTTCATTTTGGGTTATTAGCAGTTATAAAAAATCCCATTTTCTAATGGGATTTTGGATTTCCTTGGAGAATTAGTTGTAGCTCTTGTATTTCGTTGACTACATAACCTATATTGTCAAAAGACAAGATTTGGGATTATATATATATAGGTAGTTCTTGATTTACATCCCTTCATTTTGCATTGCAAAAAGTGATGTACAACAGGTCCTTGCACTTAATGACTCCCTGTGTTCCCAAGCTCACATGATCAAAATTTGAGTTCTTTGCATGTATTTATAATAATTGCAGTATCCCATGGTCATATGATCATTTGCAATCTTTTCTTGCTGGTTTAAGACAAGCAAAGTCACTGGGGAAGCCGCATTCGCTTAATGACTGCATGATTCATATAACAACTGCAAGGATTCATTTAAGAACTGTGGCTTTAAAAGGTTGTAAAATCGGGTGTGACTCACTTGACAACCATTTTGTTTAACAACAGAAATTTTGATCCCAGTTGTGATTATAAACTGAGGATGACTTCTGATCATATTTTTTTCATCTCTGCATTCAAATGGTAATTTTTATTTCTTTCATCTCCAAATAGGAACATGCTACAGCTTTTTAAAAAATACTCTCTAGTTCCCAGGTAAGCTTGCCTTTTAAAGTTTGCTCCTTGGAAGTCCTGATAATAAATGTCAGTCTTCACTTTCCCTTTGATTTGATCTGTTCATTAGCATTCATGACCCTACCTGGACCGGAAGGCTCTCCTCACAGTCAGTCATGCCCTTGTCACCTCACAATTGGATTATTGCAATGCGCTGTATATGGTGCTACCCCTGAAGAACATTCGGAGACTTCAGTTGGTCCAGAATGCAGCCGCGTGAGCCATTGTGGGTGTCTCTAGGTATATCCACGTTTTACCAGTTCTCCGCAAGCTGCACTGGCTTCCTATCAGTCTCCGGGTGCAATTCAAGGTGTTGGTTATTACCTATAAAG
>JANHFM010005560.1:70853-81019 GCA_032468115.1 Grayia smithii | reverse complement strand
CTAGCTCAGCCGAGCGCCCAGCAGGGCTTCCAGGAACAATAACAGAAGAGCCAGGGTTGCAGGAGCAGAGAGATGGGTGCCCTCCCTTCTCTCACCCCACTTAGGCGACCCCTGTGAAAGGGTCGTTCGATCCCCCAAAGGGGTCCCGACCCACAGGTTGAGAACCACTGCTATAGAGCTATAAGAGAAGAGTGATACCCATGCCTGGAGTCTTGAGGCACCGTACAGGAAAATGTGTTGTAAACCTTGCTAACTGTGATTTATCATTGCAATGATGAGGCATGTAGAACTGAGTTTACAGAAGCAATTTCTTATCACATCTTCTTGAATCATCATCATCATCTGCCTGATAATCTTAATCCTTTGTCATTTTAATCTGTTTTTATATTTATAGGTAAAAATATAAAAATATTTTAATATAAAAACCTAAAGATAAATATTTGTTTATATATTTTATATTTAATATAAATATTAAATAAATTATAAAATATCATTATATAATTGTAATTAAATTATAGCAATAGCACTTAGATTACCACTTCACAGTGCTTTACAGCCCTCTCTAAGTGGTTTACAGAGTCAGCATATCGCCCCCAACAATCTGGGTCCTCATTTTACTGACCTCAGAAGGATGGAAGGCCGAATCAACCTTGAGCCGGTGAAGATCGAACTGCCAAACAGTTGGCAGTCGGCAGTCAGCAGAAATCAATCAATCAATCAATCAATCTCTCTGGGAACTGTGTCACCTACCTACATCCCTTCTTACATAGTAAAATTTAGCACAGTAGATTTAACAAGTTGGGCTCTTTAATAACAGATGGTTAATGGCTCTTTGTGTATCAAGTCAGACTTCCATAACTGGGCTTCAAAACTTCACACTAACTGGCAGTAAAGAGAAACAAAAAACTGAATTGTCATTTAATTGTCATCTGGATTTCTGCAATCCATTCATAACAGTCCTAGTATCAGTAGGACAATAACTCTTATGTCCATCACCACAAGTATCCTCTCCTTGGGCAAGGTGATAAAGAGTAGGGTTTGCACATAATAAAATTTATCTGAAAGAAGCTTTTCTAAATAATTCTGGCTTCAGGCCTGATTATAATATCAGAACAGCCTTGGCTGCTTTAATACGTGGTACTTTTTTTTTTCCATCAGAGAATTCTTATTGTGTTGATTCTCTGTATTCCTAAGCAGCTTTAACATCAGTGATCATGGGATACTGTAGCCAGTGGAATGACTTTAAAAGGGAGAAAATTTGGTGACATTGGCTTAAAGTAGGAATGGAATAAAGCAAGGGGTCTCACTCTCCCTAACCAAAAGCCTAGGTAAAGAACCAGATTTTCATAGTTCTTCTAAATAATACCAGAATGGAAGTGATTTGGATCTCAGAAGGCACCACATTTCAGAGGACAGGTGCTGCTACAAAGAAGGTGTGCTTTCAGAGTCCTGAAAAGACCCATTGTTTAATCAAAGGACTCTGGTTGGAGCCTGCCAACCTTGTAGACTGAATCAGTCAGATAGTCCCATAAATAACCACAGCCCTATGCCATGTAGGGGTTCATAAATAACAACCAGCACCTGGAAGCAAATTGACAACCAGTGCAACTCACAAAACAAAGGTATTACATGGGTATAGCAAGACATGCTGTTCACGGCTCGTGTCGTTCCATTCTTGACCAGTTGAAAATTTTAGGTGCTTTTCAAGGACAGGCCCATGTAAGAGTGCACTGCGCAAGGTAATTAGGGCATGAGTGACTCTTTGAAGGGCCTCCCAAACTAGTGTGTGTAAAGTCTCCTTGGCCCCAACTGCTACCTGTTCGTCAAGCAGGAGTTATGAGTCTAGGAACCCACTTAGATTGCACACCAAAGTTAAAATCCAAGATTAAAGACGGAATGTCTCCAGATGTGGGTAGTCCAAGGGCACTTTGTCTTGGGAGAACTGAGTCAGAGACAGTTCCTTCCAATCCAAACCCTTACAGTCTCCAGGCATTGAGATAGGATTGTGACAGTCTTATTTGACTGGTCTGGGCTTGAAAGATATAATTGGAGCAGTGGTGGGTTGCTCCCGGTTCGGCCCGGTTTGCGCGAGCCGGCAGTGATGATGGTGTGATGTCACCAAACCGGTTCTCCGCAACCAGGAGCTGGGCCCACCCGCCCTTATGTTTTTCTGCTGTGCGCATGTACAGTGTTTGTTTCGAGTTTTTTTTCCCCAAGGAAAAAAACTCTGCATATGCACGGAGCACGCGTTCGACGCACATGCTTGCTTCGCTCGCATGTGCGCGCCGATCACGCACAAAGCGCGTGTATGAAGAGAACTGGTAGTAAAGGTAAGTAGAACCCACCCCTGAATTGAAGTGTTATCAGTATACTACTGATACTGAATCTGAAACTGCAGATGACTTCACCCAGCAGTTTCATGTAGATGTTGAAAAGGAAGAGAGAAAGAGTAGAATACTGTGGGATCCTCCCACAGGAGGACCTAGAGAGTAATATCTCTCCCCCTCCCAACCAACCAACTCCTAACCAACTTAGATTGCAACCAGCCCAGGAGAAAGAAAGAAAACCACCATAAAATGGTGATCCCTACCCAACCTACAGATCTGGCACAGAAGGTATCTGCTCCTGGCTTTAGGTTGAGGAGGCCCAAAGGTAAACGTGGGCTGTGCTACATTCCAACTCACGTGAGGCTGCTGAGAGGGGATTCGATTTCCCACTTCTAGTTGCTCGAACTTCTTGGGGAGCCCAGTTAAGGATATGGTCCGAGAGGGGGGATGCAGACCTCAGTCCCTGGAATCCCCAGACCCCACTGCTGCTGGGGTTCTCCATTCCGTCTGGAGGGGCAATGTTAAAGTGCGCCCTCTGAGGTTTTTTCTTCGGGACCCTTCTGCAGAGTTGGGAACGACGGGCATGTTTCCCAGGAATCTGTCTCTTTCGGTCGAGCCTCTTGCCTTCGTGCTGCTTCCTCTGCTGCCACGCTTTCCAGCAGCTCTTCAGTGTTGGCAGGGGAGGGAGATCATTCAGCTGGTGACACACACACACACACCCCACGGCTTCTTCCACAGGTTCCTCCATCTGTTGCATTTTCACTGAGTCTTTGCTCCAACCTAGTGGTGGTGGGAGCTGGAGCTCGGATATCCCGCCAGCCCCGTTGGGGTGTGCTTAGGATTTTAAAGGGTTAATGTCAGGGTTCCAGAAAACCTTCGCCAAAAGAAAACTCTTTCTTGATCATGTCTCAAAAGTTCATTTTATTTGGAGAAGTAAACTGGCACATCCTGGGAAAACCCAAATCTGAAAGTTCCGGGTTTTCCCTCAGCATATCAAAAACTCCGAAACTTCTCTCTTCCCTCCTCCAAAGGTCACAAGGTCCAATCATCATATACTCCACCTTGACACCACTTCTTCTCCAGATGTCGACTTGCCTTGACCTTCACACACTTACATAATACTATTATGGCTAATATCTCCTTCTCCCAATTCCCCCCTCCCATTTCCCCACAATTCAGAAAGTGGCAGCTTGGAAGCCACCTAATAATGCTTCCAAGTCCGACAGTTTACAACATATTTTGGTATATAAGTTTTAGATGATGATTTTATCACAGATTTTAATAAAAGGGTGATCTGATCCAACAGTGAAATCCCTTAGCTTAATATCCATGCCATGTCATTTGGTTGGTATGCTAATGACTTAGAAGTTAGAGACACAGATAACCTTCAATGAACATAGTGAAACACAAGGAAAAAAGCACTTTTCAGATTTACTTTTGGATCCTGACAGTGGTGAAAAAATAATATCACTCTATGATGGTTACATTTGCAAAACGGAATCCAGCCAAGTATCTTATCTGCATTAATAATACAAATAATAAACTAAATTTATTTCTGTATAAATGGATATTCCTTCCTCACCACACATATGCTATAATTATAAAAATGATTTTGAATTCAATCAATAATCTATGTAGAATTACTTTCCCTTTTTCCAGATTAGCTCACTGAAATCTTCAAACAGAATGTATATGCATTGACCACGCCTCAATTTGCCTTATCTTAGTAGCAAATAATTTAATGACACCATTTAATAACTAAACCTATTTAAGACATTTTCCATGAGCTGTCTTTTAAAGCTGTTTAAAGCAGGTGTGGCATCATCAAAACAGCTGTGCCATAAAATGCCTTCCTCTTTTTCTTACTTGCACTCATCCTGAAATTTGTTCATGTCAGTTTGTTGACTTTGTGGAACAAATTTAGAATTGGGGATGCAAACACATTTGGATTAGATACTATTTGAAGAAGCATCTTCTTTTACCTTCCGTTAATCTATTTCACAGGGTGACCTTAAGGTTATTTAAGAAGGAGAAAATCTTTTCCTAGTGAGTTTCTTTACACCAGGGGTGTTAAACTCACACCATCAGGGCGGTGTCATGTGACATATCATGATCTTTCCCCCCCTTCAGTAAACTGGACGTGGGCATGGCCAGTGCGTGACGCATCCAGCTGGTTGGGCACAAGTTTGATAGCCCTGCTTTACACCATATGGTTTATACAGAGTGTACCAAAAGCCATGACCCATTAATAGTGTATTATATAAATTGCATGAAAGGTTCAAACGGGTTGCCATTTTCTTCTAAACACTTCCTTACTTATTTGATACCATCTTTAGACAGTACTAAATACACTAACATTTTTGCTGAAAAAACCCCCATATTGTCATTGCCTTATGGGGTTGACTTTTGGTACCTTCTAAATTTATATCTGTTATGTTTCTCTTTAATCAGAATTGAATACAATCTTTCATGTGCAGACAAATGATAGCATAAATGTGGAGGGAGGGAGGGAGAAAGAGAGAGAGAAGGTGGGGACAGATACACAGAGAAAGAGAGAAGGAGAGAACCTGTGTTTTTCACTATCACTGAATGTGGCTATGCCAGGGGTGAAATGCTATTGGTTCGTACTGGTTCAGGCGAACTGGTAGCAGCGGCGGTGTGTGGTTTGGAGAATCAGTAACGGCAGCAGCACAAGGCTCCACCCACCAACCCAGACATTGTTACTTCCTGGTTTTAACCCGGAAGTAACCTGTTTTGACCCTCTGCACATGTGCAGCAGGCTTTGCACATGCACAGAGGGTCCAAAATTGCACATGGCATGCACGCCTGTGGAGCGTGCACATCTGAATTGGTAGGGAAGGTAAGTAGATTTCACCCCTGGGCTGTGCCCCATTATTTAAAGAGGGGAGGGAAAGGGGACAGCAATTGATATCAGTGGAGTGACATGGGGAACCCACTGTGATTACCAGTATGGATTTTCATAGCATAGCAATCAAGAAGGGCAGCATGAGATTAGACTGGGTTACCATCAATGATCTCACTGATACTGAGGATGCTAATAGCATGCCATGCAGGGTATTAGCTTCTCTGTTCTGATTTTCAGAAAACTTTTTCATTTGCACTTTACAAATGTATATTCTGTTGATTTCTTTACAATATTGTAGTATCCTAAGTCACATTTTTTAATGTTCTTCTTTATTGTTTCCTTTTCTCATTTTTCTTCTCATGACTAAATTTAAATGCAGTTCACAGCTGGTCACAAACTATTCCTTGAAATTCTCCTCCATGTTCCTCCATGTCCACGGGTAAAGTGGACAATTTCTCCAAAGTTCTTCACATGGTATTTTCCTCTTGGAGTTTAATTAAGATGTAAGTAGCCAGGGTGTGTGTGGAAGACTTGGAAAAGACTACAGTTAGTCCTCAACATACGACAGCAATTGAGCCAAAAATACATGTTGTTAAGTGAGAAATTTGTTAAGTGAATTTTGCCCCATTTTATAACTTTTCTTGTCACATTTCTTAAGTGAATCACTGCAGCTGTTAAGTTAGTAACATGGTTGTTAAGCGAATCTGGCTTCCCCATTGACTTTGCTTGTCACAAAAGGGGATTACATGAGCCCAGAAAGCTGCAACTGTCTGTGAGTCAGTTACCATGCATCTAAGTGTAAATCTTGTGACCATGGGGATGCTACAAAGGTAATAAGTTTGAAAAATGGTCGTGTCTCCTTTTTCGGTGCCGTCAGTGACCTTAATGGTCCTTAGTGACCGTTTTTTGAACGGTCACTAAGCAAACTGTTGTAAATCAAGGATTACCTATATACCACAAAATACACATGGCTTTATTACAGTATATTGCTACTAAATCTGTGATCAGATTTATCTGAATTCTCTATCTCTTTGAAACAAATTCTCATATAAATTCTCTTTCATCAAAATGAAGAAAATTTGGCTTTTAATGGGGCTGCAGAATTTCTCTACTCAGCAGTAGTTAAATTGACTTAAGGGACAATAAAGGCTGCATGTGTAGAGCATATGTATACATGCATGTTTTATTATTTCTTCTAGGAATCTGACTTGGTTCTTCTTTCTTCTATAACTCATATATAGAAATGTTTGTGGTACCGAATCAGAATGCATTTCCAATTGCCAAGCATCAGTTTATCTAGCTAATGTTTCCTCAGGTAGCAAGTAAACATTACATTGAATATAGATGTTTAAGAGAAAAAAATGAGTCATTAATAAAACACCAAAGGTCATTGTTTATTCTCAGAAAAAATAAAAACTGGTACATTTTGACAGAATATAGTCCATGCTTTATATAATCTGATGCTTAAATTATACCAGTCACATGTTTTATTCAGTGTTTAAAATTTTCAATTAGGCTTTTACATTAATTTGGTATTTAAGCTCTTAAAATGTTTAAGAAATGTTAGTTCATCTCCATGAACATATTGCATATAAAGTATTGTTGTCTTCCCATCCCATTTTGGATAGTGCATCCATCATGGCTTTCAATATCATCAACTCAGGGAATTGGAGCTGGACAACATGGCATTATGCTGGTTTGCCTCCTTCCTTTGGGGTTAATTGCAATTGGCAATGATTGATGAATAAGTCCTGCACTTGGCCACTACTATGTAGGGTGCCACAGAGTTTGGTACCCTCTCCTCTCCTCCCCTCCCCTCCTTTCCTCAATACTGAGTGGCTTTGGATTATAGGCCCATTATTTCCAGGACTTCTTTGGTGCTGTATGATGCTGCACTACTCCAGACATACTTTGTGCTCAATCAATGGGTCCTCATAGACTCCTGACTCCTGTCAGTTGTGCCTGTTCCTCGATTGGCAGGCTCTGCTTAGAGTCACTCATATTGGACTGCTGCAATGAGCTCTACATAAGGCTGTCATTGAAGGGTATCCAGAAATTTCAGCTGATGCAGAGTGTAGCAACTAAAGGAATTATGTGCTCTCCTAGAAGTATGCATGTTATATTTCTGCTCTATGAGTGGCAAATTTGCTTCCAGAATCAATTCAAGGATCTGGTTTTAACCTTTAAAGCCCTTCATGGCATGAATTGGGCTAGTGGGTAATTCAAACTCTCCCCAATTACACCAGCCTACCCAATTAGATCTGGCGGAAAGGACATGCTATAGATACCATAAGCTAGGGACCAGCATTTGGTGGATTCTGGAGAAGTTCCTGCTCCATTTTAGAATAGAATAGAATAGAAATAGAATAACAGAGTTGGAAGGGACCTTGGAGGTCTTCTAGTACAACCCCCTGCTTAGGCAGGAAACCTTACACCACTTCAGACAAATGATTTTCTAATCTCTTCTTAAAAACATCCAGTGTTAGAGCATTTACAACTTCTGGAGGCAAGTTAATGATTGTTCTAACTGTCAGGAAATTTCTCCTCAGTTCTAAGTTGCTTCTCTCCTTAATTAGTTTCCACCCATTGCTTCTTGTTCTATGCTAAGGTGCTTTGGAGAATAGTTTGACTCCCTCTTCTTTGTGACAACCCCTGAGATATCGGAACATTACTATCATGTCATAAGACTGGACTTATCCAGTCCAACAACCGTTCTTTATATGTTTTATCCTTGAGTCCCCTAATCATCTTTGTTGCTCTTCTCTGCACTCTTTTCTAGGTCTCAACATCTGTTTTACATCATGGCAACCAAAACTGGATGCAGTATTCCAGGTGTGGCCTTACCAAGGCATTATAAAGTGGTATTAGCACTTCATGTGATCTTGATTCTAACCCTCTGTTTATGCAGCCTTTACATAACCTTATGCAACATACTTCTCCCAAAATTAGATTATTTCTATCCTTTTTGACATCCTGAAATTTCTCTAAGACCTAGCATTTAACCAGGCCTGTGGCTCCCAAGGAATTGGAGATATACTTAAATGGCTCCGTTGTTAGGTACCCATTCTTATCTTTCCTTTGCCTAGGATTTATATATTTGTTTTTATAATATTTATATTTTAATCTGGATTTTATATTACTTTTTGTTGTTGTTTGATTGTTGCCTGCTGCCCAGAGACTTGTTTTGTGAGGTGGATGGCTATACAAATTTGTTAAATAAATAAGCTGTTTTTACATTTTCTCATCAAAGTTAGCTTCATCATTTTCTACAGTCTGTTACCTGTCTGGATGTATCTCTGTATAGATATCCAAGCTTGATGTAACATGTTTATGGTTTCTGATGTTGTTAAGTAGCTGCTAATCTTAGTTTTAAGAGGTTTGAGGCCAAAGATTTAGCTATTTATTGCATTTTGCTGAAAAGTAACAATCCCTAGAATAAGAAGATTTTGAGATGCAATAAGAGACATTGAAACCTGAGATTTTTTTTTAAAAAAACTATCTTTTAAATATACAGCATGCAGTGTATTTAAAGTCATACATGTGGGACATTGAAAGGACCTGGGGGATATTGAAAGGAAGAAAATGTCCTTCTAAGATGAAAGAAATTGAAAACCGACACTAACTCCTTGCATAGTCACTCATCCTAGAATAAGAATAATGTTTATTTATTGGTACATTGAGCTATTCCATTCAAAGCTGAGGAACATGGTGGATGGGACTGACATTGAAATTAATGTAGCCTGACAACTGAAATCTATAATATTGATAAAATGGATGTAAACTTGCAACTTATTGAAATAAATGGATTGCATTAGGAATTTGTGACAGCTGTTACACAGAGAGATGACCAAAGAGACTGTAAAAACAACTGATTTCATTAGCAAGGATAGAATGCTTTTAATTTATTACTTGATCTTTTACTCTGGATAGAGACCAAGTTTGATTTAATCAAACATATGTATTATTAAAGATGCTCTTACAGTTATTTTTCTCCAAATATAGTATAATATTAGACTATATTAACTCTAATATTAGACTTAAAATGGAGAGGAAAGTATGAGTTCAGAAGAAATAAATTTAGAGGTATTTTTATGGCTTTAAACAGGTTAATGTGAAATATATTTCATATTGGCGATATCTTGAAGATACATCATTATAAAGTAATCTGATAATGTGTCGGTGGTTAATGCAATGCCAAGGAGTCATAAGAAGTTGCAGGAAAAGCTTTCGTAAGTCTGCTGTAAGTGAGAAAATGTTGCTGGTCAAGATATTCCACTTCTAACAGGAATCACACCCCTGTGGCAAATTTCTCAACCCACAACTGTATTATTTAATTAAACCTGGAACACAGATGTAGAAAGCAGGAGCCAGTGGAGGCATGACATGCCTTAAAAATTCCCAATACATTTTTCATATAGTGTTCTTCAGGGGAAAACTTAAAATTAAGTCTGAATGGTAATGTCTATCTCCCAATTTTGTCACGGATTTACAGATGGTGGAAATGAGGGGAAAAACATTTTTGCAAGAGTGGAGTGAATGTGGCTGAAATTAGGAACTGGTGAAACTTTGGACTGGGGTTTGTGACCCCCTGCAATCATTCCAGAAGCCATTTTGTGAAGTAGAAGGCGTAGGGGGAAAATGGGTAGAGGCACATTTGGGCAAATTGCATTTCTGGGATAGGAGGGGAGGAATGGGGCAGGATTGGTCCAAACATGTTAGATGAACCAAAAATAACTTGTGCCTTATTTTATTTTTCCATGCTTTATTATTTTATCTAACTTATTGGATTTTATAGAATATGGAATATATTATAATGTCTGGCTTTTGGAAATACTTCGCATGGAAGCATCACATACATACAGTATTTCAAGCAAAGAGACAAATCGTATTTCTGATCCAGGTAGACTGAAGCTGGGTTATCCACTCGTTCAGTGACTCTGTGCGGGGTTTCACAGAGGGGAGTTCCGGGATAG
>JANHFM010005560.1:17536-32185 GCA_032468115.1 Grayia smithii | reverse complement strand
AAAGAAAAGAAAAGAAAAGAAAAGAAAAGAAAAGAAAAGAAAAGAAAAGAAAAGAAAAGAAAAGAAAAGAAAAGAAAGAAAGAACATCAAGTCTTTCTGGGAGTTTTATATTTTCTTTTCATTCCTCTCTTTTGTCTCCTTCAGTATTACAAAAATTGAATTAATAATTCTCACTCATCGGATACCATTTGATGCAGCTAATCTCTTTCCTTGTCCATGGTGCTGAAAGAGGGAGAAATAAGTACAGGTAGCCTTCAACTTATAACCATCTTTGGGACCAGAATTTTCATTGCTAAGAAAGGCAGTTGGTAGCACTCAATGTGAAGACCTCTTTTTTTTCTTTTTTGCCATGGTGTTAAGTAAATCCTTGCAGTTGTTAAATGAATCACGTAGTCACTAAGCAAATCCGGCTTCCCCAATTGACATTGCTTGGTCACAAAGAGCGATCACATGACCCTGTGATTCTGCAATGGTCAAAAGTACGAGCCAAATGCTTGAATTTTGATTCGTGTGACCGTGGGAATGCTGCAACTCTCTGATGTCAGAGAACCAGTCGTAAGTCACTTTCTTTTCCGGTGCTGTGGTAACGTCAAACCATCAGCCAACAAATGGTTGGAAGTCAAGGTGTATCTGCATATCTGTCAAGGATGAAACCTTGTGAGCTGTGGGCCTCTTCATTTCAACGTGCCATTAGAGTTAAGAGGAGGGAGGTGTTGTTTTTGATGGGGTTAGATGGGGAAACAAAACTTCAACAATTCTTCTGAAGGGCCGGGGGAGCCTGAAATCTTTTCAAGGACATCACAATGGGTGTGGAGTTGAAGCAGATGGTTCCCAGAACTAGGAGAACTTGTTTATACAGACTCCATGAGATGTTGAGGGTTTGGCTTGGGAAAGTGTTGTTTTATTCTATGGACCAAAGTTTGGGAAACTCAAGACTTACCGTGTTTTTGGGAGAATAAGACGCACCCTTTTCCCCCCTAAAACAGAGTGAAAATTTGGGTGCATCTTATAAACCAAATGTAGCCCCAGCCAGCCTCTCAAACAGAGGTTTCAAAGGAGGAAAAAACCCTCTGAAACTTCCGTTTGAGAGGCTGAAAAAAAAGCCTCTGAAACTTCCATTTGAGAGGCTGAAAAAAAGCCTCTGAAACTTCCATTTGAGAGGCTGAAAAAAAAGCAAGGCACAGAGCTAAGGCACAACTAAGGAACCTGTTGCTAAAATTCACCTCTCGGAACAGCTGATTGGGGGTATTCTGGGAGGCCAATCCACCCCCAATCAGCTTTTTTCTTATTTTCCTCCCAAAAAACTAAAGTGCGTCTTATACTGCAGTGCATCTTAGAGTCCAAAACATACAGTAGTTTCGCTTCAACATTACTATGCTGTAGTGGTGAAATCAAATTTTTTTATTACTGTTTCTATGGGCGTGGATTGGTGGGCATGGCTTGGTGGGCATGGCAGGGAAAGGATATTGCAAAGTCTCCATTCCCACCCCACTCCAGAGGTGGTATTTGCCAGTTCTCCAAACTACTCAAAATTTCTGCTACCGGTTCTCCAGAACCTGCTGGATTTCACCCCTGGCTAAACCTCAACTCCCCTTACAATTGTTCACTGGTAACAATGCACCCATGATACAATGCTGATATCACAAGACTCTCATACTTTTTGCTATACATAAAGTGAATCTGAATTGTATTAGTTTGTTTTACACACACAGCCAACTGACTCTTGCATTCACTTGACAGCAATTGATGTGATACCTGCAATACCATTATCTCTCCAATTATAGTATATGAAGCTGTATGGTAGCCAAAAAGACATAAAGAAGGTTAATTTTTAAACCTCCAAGTTGACAGTCTGGCACCTGTCAGGTTGCACGGAATATAAGATCCAATGACTGCTCCTAGTCTCAAAAGTTCAATGGTAATAAATGTTATTATTAGAGGTGGAATGAAGAGGTGGGAAAGACTTTAATCAACTACTTGAAATCATGGAGAGCTACCACAAGTGTCCAGGAGATGGCAGGCCATGGCAGAATCAGACTCAAGGTGTCAGAGTATTTATTTATTTATTTATATATTTATTTCTAAGATAAGCATTCTTAGGGTAATGCTAACACAAACATCATAATGACGTAGTTGAAAATATTAAAGAGGGAAGACAATGGAGCAGCACAAATGTAAAATAGCCTGAGTTTTTCAGGCGCTGAAGTAACAAAATAGATGTCATGCAAAATTTTTGAGCTTCATTACAAAATGAAAAGTCAGTCTATTACTGAAAAGTCATCTGCAAAGAACTATCTCATCATGCCCCAACATGTGAAGAAACTTGAAATAGAGTACAGAAATACATGGGAAAAGTACGTCTTCAAGAATCTTAGATGTGGTACTAGCTGTTCTTGTCTAGGCTCAGAAGTTGGACAGTTCTGGTTAGTACTTGAATGGAAGTCCATTAGAATATCTTCAAGGAAATCAATCAATCAATCTATCTGTCTGTCTGTCTATCATCTATCTATCTATCTATCTATCTATCTATCTATCTATCTATCTCTATCTATCTATCATCTATCTATCTATCATCTATCTGTTTGTCGGTCTGTCTGTCTATCATCTATCTATCTTCTCTTCAGAGAAGTTGTGCCCAATATTTAATTTAGAACTACAGCAAAGAATTAATGTAAAAAAATATATGTTGTTTTCAAACTCTTTCCAAATAGCTGCCAGCATTTACCCTTTATTATGACATTTTACAGATGCAGTAGCTCTTGATACTACAATGTCTTGAAAATATTTAGGACTGTTCTTCAAACTAGACTTCTGAATAAGCTTCATGGATGATGAAAAGTACAGCCAGAAGGTGCATGAAAATTCAGGATGCATAAATGTGCTTCCCGCATTGAAATCAGCAGGGATGCAGTAGTCCTAAAATGTGCAAAAGTTATCTCAACTTTTTTTAAAAAAAATCACTAGCATTAAATAGAGGCCACTATGATAAGTTTAGAGCAATCATTGTCAGAATGAAGGTTTGTTCATTGCACAGGTATAGAACAATAATAGTCATACACGGTTATTTTATCTTCTTTTCTACAGCATTTTTTGACAATGCTTTTAAAGGTTGCAAAATTTGTTTGATTACTAACAACAGCAGGCTAAATAACCAACCAATCAATGAACCAACTAAACAAACTTTAAGTCCAAACTTGCTTTTTTTCAAGAGGTAACTGGATTTTCTTGTTTTTCTTTGAAGACGTTTTGCAGTATATGCAGTACAATGCAGTGAGACATGTGCAGATCTGTACATTGGGGAAACAAAACAATCATTTCATAAACATGTGGCACAACACAGGAAAACCAACCTATCCGGACAAGATTCAGCAGTCCATCTGCATTTAAAAGACAAAGGCTACTCTTTTGAAGATAGCAAACTCCATATTTTGGATAGAGAGGACCACTGGTTTGAAAGAGGGGTCAAAGAAAGAAGGGTCTGTGTCAAAATTGAACAGTTCTCTCTCAACAGAGGGGAGGGATATGACATCATCTATCTCCAGTCTACAACACAGTCCTTTCAGCTGTTCCAAGAAGGCTCCAAACCCAGTATAGTATTCATGTGACCCTGAGGACACAGACACACCTCCAACTAGCCTTAATGACTCTCTAAAAGAATGCAAATGACCAGCTATCTGCAAGGAATATAAATCCATCCATTCCCCACCATCCTGTCATATCTGAAGAAGCTTCTTGGATGAGAAGTGGAACATCATCAAAGAAAAACAAGAAAGTTCAGTTGTCTCTTGAAAAAAAAGCAAGTTAGGAGAACCATGACCTGGATGAATGAGAATCTCCATAGACATCTATTACTTTAAGATTAATACTATTTTTTTTACTTATCTTATTTGCAATTTACTTTTATTTGGAGGATAAACAAGTGAGTTTATTTTGTCCTCCTCTTCCCTTTATCTTCCCCACAATTGAAGAGAAGTACAGGGGGCCACATACTGATTATTGCTTGAGATTCAGGGGAAGAAGCTAGAAATCTAGGGAAAAAAACAGTTATTGTGTTGTGGGGTGTCAATATAGGCTTCAGAATTAGAATTTAATCCTTTAGAAACTATCAGTCATTGTCAACCTTCAGTCTCAAAAGACTATGGTATCATGCTCTGGATAGAGGTCCTAAAACAACATCTGGTGTAACTAAAAAGGCCAATTCGAGAGTGGCAATCCCTTCCACACTGAGGGCAGATACATTCTGTCCCCTGCCCAGCCCTTAGATTTCACTGGTTCCGGGACTACCTCTTTGCCTCAGCCTACCGAACAAGTGTCTCTTCAAATTGGAGAAGGCCATGCTACATCTTTAGCCTCCAGGTTGAATGATCAGAGGTCAAGGTTTCCCAATCATTAATGTCCATTCCCAGATCCCTCTTGTAGATATCCAAAGAAACTATCATACTTCTGAAAAATCACAAGTGCAGCTCCTTATAGCTCTGCTCTGCTCCTAGAAGAATAGAACCAGTACAGTTCCTTGAAGAGCTCTGGAAGCATCAGTTACTGTGAAATAGGCCAGAAATGCTGATAATTGGGCACTAACAGGGCCATCTGCAGGGGATTAAAGAAGTCAAGATGATGGTTAGAACTGTGATTAATAAAAAGGTTGGCACTTTCATCACATCTTCCAATTTGACTTTTCTGATTCTTCTACTGACACCCTGGGGACTAAATCAGGATTTTATGAACCACCCAGAATTTGGTTTTTAGGAAGGACAGCCATATAATTTTTTAGAATAAATAATAAAATTGTGTATCACAAGATCTGCATTAAATAACAAAAATCTTAAATCTCAGTTCAATTTTCTTTTTGTTACAATCTTAACAGTCCTTAATGGTTTAGATCCTGGCTATCCCAGGGAGCAGCTATCTTACTCTTCTACTTTTAAAGATCCACCTACAAGAGTTCATGAAGAAAATTTCAAGTAAAGCCTTGGTTTACTTTAAAAAATTGGTCTTGAATTTTTGTATATAGTTTATTTTATTTGTTGAGATTTTGAATAGGAATCATTTTTTAAAAATAAAAATAAAATAAAAGCTACAAATAGTGTATACAGTGAATCAGTGTATTGGATCGATAATCTAGTATGAATATGAAGGGGCAACTCTTGTAGCAATCCAAGCTCCTGACTTACAGTATATACTTCCTAATGTTTAAAGCAATGCATGTAAGCAACACAGGAATAGAAAGCGGAAATATAGCACTCCCATGTTCTGAGCTGCAGGATTTCCGATTGCTTTAGCAGTCTACATGCAACCCTGGCTGTTAGAACGAAGGGAAAGAAATATCTAGCACCCATTTGCAAATATGATTCTCCATCAAAATGTGCATGTAGAAGCATGTCTTTAACATGATTCAGTGGATACTTTTTTGTCAGTCTAAAATGGAATAGTTAGCACAGTTTCTTAAAATTATGGACTTTTAAACTGCATAATAATTGGGGATAAGAAACATGCTTTTCTTTTTCTTCTTGATCTTGATCTTGATATGGAAAAAAAAAAGAAACTTTGTTCAAAGAAATTAAATTTTCCAGATCCAAATGAGTGGTATTCCCTACAAATTGGAACTTGGCTTTTATTAAGTGTGTTCAAGAAAAATGCCTTATGAGATTACAAGGGCATGATGCTAATCTGATTAAATTGTACCCTTGCTTGGAGAAAATAAAAGAGATACAGATAAGGAGGGATGTGAGTCACAATGGAATACAATGCTCATAAAATTGCAGCAATGTTTCTTGAATATATTAGACAAGCAGTTCCTCCAGCAAGTAACCTGAATAAGCTATTTAAGGACATTAAGCACTATATGGTGGACTAAGAGACTAACACAGTCTGTCAAAATCTATTTTATAATAATAGGGGGGGAAATAAAATTTCATTTTAGTACTTTAAGAAACCCTTTGATGAAACAGTTGTTATCAAATAACTATTCACCTGCAAAAGTTTATAAAACTGTACAGAAGGGATAAGGAAGTTGAAATCTGTTGCTTGTCCTAGCCATAATATTATATTTTCCAGAAATAGTTCCTAAAGGATTTAGGCAAATACTGTTTGGTTTGGAAATGTCACAATCGTTGCTTCTTGTCACATGAAAAGGGTTAATCAATGCCCAGTCCGGTCCAAATTAGAACACACAAATTCATAAATTAATCCTGCCTGAATTTTGTATCTGATTGTGATTCTTTGAAAACCCCACACGTTGTATCTATAATTAATTACAGACTGCTGACATACTTTTTCGTACAATGGTGTGAAAATAACAAGATTTCTTCACAGCGGATGAAAATTCTACTAATGTAAATGTTCCACTGGGTTAGGAAGTGTGTAAATAATGTACGGTAGGTTTTTCATTCAAGAATCCTTGTAGGAATCTCCTATCACAAACATCAACCAAACTTGTTTTGTTGCATGTAGTTAGATGTGATGGTACTATAATAAAGGGCGGGGTATAAGAAATAATAAAATAAAACAAGCAAGCAAACAAATAAATAAATAAATTTATTTAATGTTTATACCCGATAAAGATGATCAAATTCTTGCATATCACCTGTTATTCTTCAGTTTGATTATTCTATTTATACCAGAAGTGTTTCTGCACCTTTACATTACAGGCTTTTGAAAGCATTTTTAATGTTGCTGTTGATCCCACCACTCGTTGCATTTCTTGTACAGTATCACCTTCCTTCTTTTGTGCCATCTTCTTCAGAATTTGATATAAGGATAGGTATTTTCACTGACGGGTTGTAAATTATAATTTAGCAGTATCTAGATCTTAGACACCTGGGATGTCAAAGAAACAGTATTTATCAGCAATAAAAATAATAATTAAAAAAATTCATATGCTCCCACCTGTTTTTGGAAGCAGAAGATGTCAAAACAAATGAAGGGCAACGTAAAAAATACAACAGTGACAGGACTGTTATGAATGGTGCAGTGATAATACTTGAAAGTCATAGAAAGACTCTGGAATCTAAGAAGTATGAACTTTGCAAAGGTGAATGAAATCAGCTTTTCTAGTAAGTAAAAATGTAAAATGTTGGGTCCAATGTTGGGATTAAATAGCTTTTAAATAAGAAATAAATAACACAGACACACACACACACATTAAATTTAAGGTACAAGGTACAAGAACAAAAATGTTTGTACTAAACAATCTTCCAAGAAAATAATTCTGTGTTATTCAAAAGCGAAAAAGTGCATTGACCTGAGGTTTAGCTCAGAATCTGTTCTGATTGATCAAAATCAGGCGTGAAATCCAGCAGGTTCTGACAGGTTCTGGAGAACCGGTAGCGGAAATTTTGAGCAGTTCAGAGAACCAGTAGCGGAAATTTTGAATAGTTCAGAGAACCAGCAAATACCACCTCTGGCTGGCCTCAGAGTGGGGAGGGAATGGGGATTTTACAGTATCCTTCCCCTGCCATGCCCACCAAGCCACGCCCATCAAGGCACACCATGCCCACCAAGCCACACCCACAGAACCGGTAATAAAAAAATTTGGATTTCACCACTGGTCTAAAGCAATGTTTCTCAACCTTGGTGACTTTAAGATGTGTGGACTTCAGCTCCCAGAATTCCTCAGGAATCGAAGTCCACATATCTTAAAGTTGGCAAGGTTGAAAAACTCTGGACTACAGAGTTTTATTGCCAGTAATATGGACACAGCCTGCCATTAGTAATATGAACATAGCCTGCCATTGCTTCCTTCCACAATTAAAAAAAATAAACATTTCTCATTCTTACTTATAGTCTTTAATGTCACTGTAGTTTCCCATCTAAGAATTAGTCAGGTCTACTCATTCAACTCGTCTTGGTCACAGGCCATGTTCAGTCTCCCTATTTTGGCTTGTTCCAAACACAGTAAACAATTCAAAGACAATCCAAAAAAAGAGCTTATCTTATGCTTTGGAACGTTGCCCATAAATAGTATATATTAAAAAGAGTGGTGGATTTGTTTTAGAATGATAGGTTCTATATTTTTATATACATTCTGTACAGAGGTACCCCTGTCAAAAACTGTTAAGTAGGAAAAATTGTATGCAAAACTATATATGCTAGGCAAAAGTTAGAAAAGATAAAAAAATATGCAGATGTTTCAATTTTGAAGAGTTTAGGATATCAGTTTCCAGTTGTGAAATATTAGATGTCAACAATGTCTAATTTCAAAGAGGCAGACTACTTGCTATTATTTTTCTAATAAGTATCTCTTTAATATAATTAAACTAGATATAACTTGAGAATCCCATGTTCAGATTTCCTGGTGGTTTTTTTTAAAGCTAAAGACCCATTGATAATTTCCATTCAGTTAATAGCTTATTAAAATTGATAAATTCTGTTCATATGGACTGCTGTAAAACCACTGTTTTACATCTGTTTTCTGCTACTTGAAGAAGCACTTTAGATTTATCTCTGTTAAAACTTACTTCTTCATTTTGGCCACTACTTGAACTTTGCTTAATGTATTCTAAAAGAGAGAAGAAAAAGCTGAAGGCTGCGGAGTATATTTTTTTACTCAAAAGTTCCTTTTCATATATTTGGGTACCAACAAAAGGACTCACAATTGAAAACCAAAACATTTGATGTGTGCCTGAAATATCCAAAACAAACAGATGTTTGGAGGAGTTGCAGATCTGCTGTTTCACAAATGACTTGCATCCATATTTTTCCAGAGTGAACAATTTATTTTATAGTCTTTTTTCACTTTGTAGAGGGGTGAATAAAATACATGTACCTGGACAAAATTTGGAAGTAACCGGCTTCTAAAGATAGAGAGAGGAAGAGAGAGAGAGAGAGAAAGAGAGGGAGAGAGGGAGGGAGGGAGAGAGAGAGAGATATCAGTGTTGGGTAATCCTAGAAAGGATTGGTTAATGACGAAAATGTCATGCAGATGTTGGTATTTGTTTGAATATGCTTGGATGACTTCAGTTCACTGAGTCAATTGCTACTTTGTTAAGTAAAAGGTTTCAGGGTGAAGTTTAGGTTGGGACAATGATTGCCTACTCCAGGGGTGTTGAACTCGATTTCATTTGAGGGCTGCACCAGGATTGCAGTGTTTGACCTTGGGGGCCCAAGGTGGGCGTAGCCAGGGTGGGCAAGGCCAGTTACTCATGCCGGGGATGCCTGTGGTAGCCCGAACCAATGAAAACGGACTCCCGGACTTCAGCTGCGATGGCCTGATGAAACCCTCTGCTAGTGAAAATGGAGGTGGCCCTCCCAAGCTCCATGTTTGCTGACAGAGGCACTGCAGGCCGGTCCTTTGCTGTTTCCAGGGCCAGGGCTAATCACCCCGTGGGCTGGATCCAGCCCCCAGGAGTTTGACACCCCTGGCCTACTCTAATATTAAATAAAGCTGTGATGAACCAAGACTTTGGAACAAAAATCCAATAGAACTATGCATGAATAAAGGATGCCAGATATTCTTATTTAAAAAATAAAGCTCATTGGCTTTATTGGAACATAGTAACTCCTCAGAACCATCTCAAGGACTAAGTGAGGAAGAAAGCTAGTGTTCTTCTAAAACCTTGATTGAGTGATACTGAGAACCACGAAGTTAGTTCTGAGATTTTGGCATCCAAATGCCTTTAATAAACTAGCTCTGAGAGCTAGTTTCATAGTTATGGTAGTGATAGGAATGTGTAAAAATAATCCCACAATGTGTTCCTTCTGATAATTTTTTTTTTTGCTGATTTATGGGAATCAACCATATTTTATGTACTGTATCACAAAGGATACAGTACAGTTCCAGAATCTCTCAGTCAGAATTCACACATGAAGGAGGTGTTTTATGAATAGAGTAACCAGGGTCTCCTATATGCTTTAATCTAAAGCACACGTGTCAATCTTGCCATGTCAGGTTGCCGTCATGTGAATTTTGCAATGTTTTCCCCCTTTGTGGAGCTGGAGTGGGCGTGGCCTGCACATAATGCATCTGGCTTGCAGGCTGCCAGTTGGACACCCTGATTTAAAGGAATATTTTATATAAAATTTTACAAGAATCTTGTTATTGGTATTTTCACTTCTTGGAAAGAAAGTGAAAAAAGTAAGAGGCCCTTGCATAATTGAAATTTAACTTCCATGAACAATAAATTTGAGCATGAGCAATACATTTGAATCAAAAAATTCATAATTACCAGAACTAACTCTTTTAAAATATATTGACCTGTTTTTGGATCATTTAAACCTGGAATTTATCTAAAAAAGAGTTTTTACGCTTTGTTAAATCTAACCTTCGCTTTCCTGTTTAAAGTCTGATAAAAAAAAAACACCTCTGGATACCTTGAGCTGATCTAAAATAATATATGTATGAAAGGCATTTCTCCCTTACTGCCAAAAAGTAGCACAGATAAATTGTCACAGCATAGAGCCACAATGATCCTGGATTATTGGCTGTAAATTTCATTAAGTTAAAAGCAAACGTACAGAAGGTCAGTAAAAGGAAAAGCTTCTCATCACTACCCACAAGGAATGTGAATGTGTTATACAAAGGCAGAACAACAACAGTAAGCACTTCAGAGTAACTTCTCAGCATATCTCCCTTTATACTTTTTAAGCACAGCATAGTGAAGGAAATTCAGATTGTCTATAACATGGATATAAAACATGGTTTAATTGTTCTAGAACAGCGATGGTGAATCTTTTTCGGCTTGGTGCCACCCAGCCTCGAATTGTGCATGCATCTGAGCATCTGAGCATCTGAGCATCTGAGCATCTGAGCATCTGAGCATCTGTGCATGTGCAGAGCTGTCGCACGCATGCCCCTCCTGCAGCGCCAGTGCAACCGCACCATCTGTGCATGTGCACGCTGCACACTGGCTGTCTCGTGCACATGCGCAACCACACGCACATGCACACAAGAGCGCCAAAGACTAGCTGGGTCCCCGGAATTGTGCGCATGCGCAGGTGCAGGTAAGTGCGGCGATGGCTCACGTGCTGGGAGAAATGACTCCGCGTGCCACTTCCGGCACACGTGCCTTAATTTCGCCAACACGGTTCTAGAATCTCTCAATCATATTTCACACATAAAGTTCATAAATCTTCAATAGATAATCTGTTTTTTTCCCCTTAATGACACTTCCAGGCTACTTATTTGCAACACAATTAAGTTTCTCTAACCTCTTCTACTTAGTTTTTTTTAAACTCTCAAAAGTACTCAGGTGTCATTTTTGTACTTCAGAAGTTCATTTATCAAAATGCCTATTTTATTAAAAAAAAACCTGTGATGGCACTTAACAATTCATATGTGTTCAGCATCTTAATTACATGTAATTCTTAGGGAAATTATCCTAATAAAATCCTGTGATAGAAAATCAGAAACGGAAGAATGTAATAATTTCAGAATGGTTGACTGCATCTCTATTGATAGTTGGTAGATCAAATACAACGTACTGTAAGAATAAATTGAATGAAGTGGAAATGGGATATCTATGAAGTGTGTGGTAAATCAAGAAATGTAGGGTCAAGAATGAATGGATGCTGAATTGAAACAGATGTAATAAAAAATGAGCGACCAGTATGGTAAAGGGTTATTAAGGTGATTTGGTTATGCAAGCAGAATGAATGAGGACTTGAATATATGAAGCAAGAACTAATGGGCTGTAAGAAATGATGGACAGACAGATGAGAAATAGGTTATCTACAGGATCAGAAAACTGCTGTGAGTATAAACCAATTTTGTTTTTCTTCTATCCTCTCCTTTGCTTTTATTTTTTATTTTAGCACTTTTTTCTTCTTTCTAGTGCTCTGCATAACAGTTTAACAAGAAAGCAAATACAAATATAATGGGTATTTATCATGCTTATTCTACGGTTGAATTTTTTTTCATTAATGTGTAAATCTGTTACATAACACTGATGTAGTAAAAACGGTCATGCATAAGTTATCAATCGTCCAAAATAAGATTTTCAAGAAATTTGATCTTTTGCTCATTTGGATCAGAACTTTGACCCACATGTCTGAGAAATTTTGCAGACTCTTTTAATTTATAAAATGTTTAGAGAAAGTACAAGAAAAACCCGTCTATAATTGAAATATGCATTTTGATAACGGACATATTTTTAAACACAGGCTTATATGTAATATCTGTGCAGTACATAAACCTTCACAAACCAGTGCAAGAATGGAACAGAACATACTCAAGGGGGAACAGATATGTCATGAAAGTTTCTGACAGGTTCTGGAGAACTGGTAGCGGAAATTTTGAGTAGTTTGGAGAACTGGCAAATACCACCTCTGGCTGGTCCCAGGCAGGGGTGGGTTCTACCCACCTTCACTACCAGTTCTCTTCATGTGTGCACGTGTGTGCGTGCGTGTGAAATTTGCGCGCTACCGCGCTACTGCATAAACTTGCATAAACCGCATTACCGCGCATGCGCAGAAACTTTTTCCCCCCAAAAATCGCCGAAAAAGCGCTCTGCGCATGCGCAGAATGCTAATTTTGGCGATTTTGGAAAAAAAAGATAAGTTGGGGTGCGCGGGTGGGCCTGGGTCCGGGACGCTGCGAACCGGTTCGGTGACGTCACAGCGTCACCGCTACCCATTCGCGCTAACCGGACCGAACCAGGGGCAACCCATCACTGGTCCCAGGGTGGGGTGGGAATGGAGATTTTGCAATATTTTTCCCCAGGAGTGGGGAAGGAATGGGGATTTTGCAGTATCCTTCCCCTGTCACGGCCACCAAGCCATGCCCCACAGAATCTGTAGTAAAAAAAAATTGGATTTCACCACTGCTTCAAAGTATCAAACTGCAGGCTTTGCAAACAGCTGCAAAACAAAAAACAAAACAACACCCTCCCACTTCCCCACAACTGCTTTTCTTATGCATGTTGTTTTTTTGTGCAACCCACAGCCTTGGAGGTACTTTTAGATCACCAGCAAATGTTCTCTTTCCACTTGATCACTGAAAGTTCATATTTATTTTCAAAATACTTTCCTGGCTATCAAGTCCAAATTGGCATAAAACATATGAACAGAACTTTAGTTTAACTACTAGAGAGCTCTTCTAATCACAGAGGAGCAAAGTGTGCATGTGTATAGTATTGTGTGTGAATGTATGTATACATACATAATGTACACACACACTGGAAATTTGCACTGATTTTTTTTAAAAAAGAGCTGTACTTAGCAGCTGTTGTCCATCTCACCTCAAACACACTTAAAAGAGGTCAGTTGTAAGTTCAGATTGTTTAAATATGGACTATTTTAGTAACAGTGTTTAACATTTTTTTTCTAGATTCTTAGATCTTTAACATTAGAACTACTGGAGAAGGAACAAAACATGTTTTTGTTGTTACCATATGTCTTCCATGCCTTTTAAATCATGTTCAACATTGTTTTTCCCAAACTGAGGCTTTCTGGATATATTAGTTTTCACTCTTTTTCTGGAATCCTGGGAGCTGAGTCTAAACCAGGGGTATCAAACTTGATTTCATTGTGGGCTACATCAGGGTTGTGTTTGACCTTGAGGGGCTGAGCTGGGCTTGGCCAGCTCAACGTCATTCTTGTTGGGGGCACATGTGGTGGCCTGAGCGCTCTGCCAGCGAAAACAGGTGCCCGAGCTCCATTTTCGGCTGCCATGGCCTCCTGCTAAGCTCAGCCAGTGAAAACGGGCCCTCCCGAGTTCCATTTTCACTGGCAAAGGGTTGCAGGAGGCCATGACAGCTGAAAATGGAGCTCGGGAGCCCCATTTAGCTGGCAGAAGCACCGCAGGCCAATCCTTTGCTGTTTCTAGGGCAGGGCCACAGGCCAGTTCTAAGTCCCCTGTGGGCTGGATCCGGCCCCCCGGGCCTGGAGTTTGACATCCCTGCTCTAAACAATTGAGAAACACCTGGTTGGGGAAGAAGATTGGTGTAATAAAAAAGGAAATTAATCCTAGCATCTAAATTAGAAAAAAACCCCAAACAATTTAAAAGACAGGGCAAATAATTTCAGTGACATCTGATACATGAAAAGAATGGATTCAAGCAAGCCAATGTCTTTCTTACTTTTCCTTTCCTCTCTAAATGAATGATCTCTGCTGCTTTCTGCAATGCTCTCAACAAATACTTAATAATGATTGAAGTACAATCAAGATATTACATGATATAATAAACCTGTTATGAAAATGGAGAAACTGTAAAATAATTCTTTAAATCCAGTCTACAGTTTGGATTACAAAAATGTGCAATCTACATGAAAGAGGCTGGGATCCTTGCCAGCACTTGAATAAACCCTACTTTTTTGGAAAAAAAAGTCAGGGGAGCCCAAATTGCTGTGATTATTGGTTCAAATGATATTAATCAAGATTACATTATATAAAAAGTGAGAAGAGTTTTTCCTTGTTGACTCAGCTATTTAGGGCCTGATAATAAACATTTGCACTGAAAGTCTGGTGTCCCATTTACCTGAATTATATATAAATCCTCCCATCTGTTGTCTTTGCATCACAGCTAACACAATTTGCTCTTTGCTTTAGATCAGAGGTCTTTAAACTTGGCAGCTTTAAGACTTGTGGACTTCAACTCCCAGAATTCTCCAGCCAGCAAAGCTGGCTGGAGAATTCTAGTAAATAGAATAGAATAGAATTCTTTATTGGCCAAGTGTGATTGGACACACAAGGAATTTGTCTTGGTGCATACTCTC
>JANHFM010005560.1:2099-13119 GCA_032468115.1 Grayia smithii | reverse complement strand
CCTGTGGCCTGTAAGGGGGGGGGGGAGGAACCTCTGATTGGTACTGGATGCTGGGAATCTGACGTCCAGAGGCGACAAGCCATGTACTGAAGACCAGATGGGGGCAATCCCGCAAAAAACCACATCTCTTGTCGCTTCTGAGTGCTTCTGGTTAGGAGGAAGAGAAGTACAGTAGAAGGAGGCTTGGCGGGTGTCAGAGGGGCAACAAGTGCTTTGCAGCTCCTAAGGGAGGTTGAGCCTTCCCACTCATATCTTCACTTGAGGGCATCGCTGACAGCCACTTCCTGAGTTTCAGGAAGTCTGTGCTCTTCCCACTGGTGCTCGGCCTCCTTGATGTGTGGAGGCAGGAGGCAGCAGTCACAACACAGGTTTTGTTTGCTGCCTGCAAGCTCTGGGTGGCAAGCAGCTGAACGAGCAAGCCAGCAATCTACCAGCTGCCTCTAATCTTCAGTTTATTCGTGAGCACCATTGGCCTTTCTCTCTGCCTCTCCCGGCCAATGGTGGTCACGAGTAAACTGCAGCTAGGAATCTCAAACACGGCTGGGAATGAACGTTTGTGTGGTAGTCGCTGGCTGGATCTACTAAACAGGTGGCCAAACTAAGTGTCTGAAAGACCCCATCCCATCACTGGGAGTCTAGGTGACTTGGTGATTGGTGAGTGGCTGGGCTCCTTGAGAGATGGAGTTCGCAGGGGGCTGATCTACTGCTGCTACAACACAATGTTCATTCTCATCTGTATTTGATATTCCTAGCTAGGGTTGACTTCAGCAGCTTCTCTCCACCAGAGTGCTTCCTGGACGTGGCTTACAGCTCTGAGCCAAAAGCAGCAGAAGGTGTGGGCTGCATTGGTGCCACCAGCTTTGGGCTCTTAGCAGTCTGCAGAGGATGCGCTTGAATTAGTGCTGAGACCAGGGTCCCAGGAGGGCATGGACAAAGACTTTTACTGCTTTCTTTCTGCCTTGCAGAAGCAGAGATGGGCAGGAGGCCCAAGAGCACAAAGACCCCAGTGCAGCCTCTCCTGAGGGCTGCCTGCCCACCTACCCCCTCCGCCTCACTAGTCTGGCCGGTGATCTCCTGCAGGCAGGTTGGCTTCAGGAAACACACGGGAAGGGCTCTGGTGCTGCAAACTCCCACACGCTTCCCTTGCAGGCCAGGGCGGCTTCGGGAAACACATGGGAAGAACTCTGGCTGACTCGGGATGGAAACATGGAGAAACGCCCACTGAAGCAGCTGCCTTTTCTCTCCAACTTCTGTTCACAGAGAGAAGGAAGAGGCAGAGGCGGCAGCAGCAGTGGCAGCGGAAGGGGCCAACTGCTTCACAGCCGGCATGGTTACCCTGCCTCCCTTCGCCTGGCTCTCTTTAGTGGCCAGCCACTTTCTCTGCAGCTCGCCAAAAAGTACCAGCGGAAAAAGCTGCTGCCGTCATTGCCATGTTCTTTGCACACACACAACCCATTGGATTTGCAAGGCAATGGGATGCACGTGCACGAAGAACATGGCAGTGACAAACATGGAGGCCGGGGCAAGTGAGTGGCGACCGGGGGACTGGTTGAGGGGCATGGCCAGCCAGCCATTGCTACCGGTTCGGTGACCTTGGCCAAATTTCCACCAACGGTTTGCACGAATCGGTGTGAACCAGTAGCAACCCACCACTGGGTTATAGGAATATTGTAACCGGTGGCCATGACAGAAACTGGTATGAAAAATGTTTCCAAATGTCCCTCCTCTCCCTACTCCACTTCTCTTTTTGCATATGGGTAGGAGACTCTCCTTTTCATACTCTTGCTTCATTGTTTATACATTCTACTGAGAACACATGCACGTGCACACACACACACACACACACACAGATTATATATATTATATATTCTTTTGAGATCAGAGGGATTCTCCCCACCCTCAGCTTTTTGGGGCTTAATCCCTATGTCAAATTGTTCTGTTGCTTTCTTAGATAGACTGCAATTATGTCAGAGGTTTATGTCAGCTTAACCTTGATCATTTTCTTCAGTGCTGCAACCCATTCAAAGAGGTTCTCTTTATTATTTTCAGCTCAATGGAGGGTTGAAAGAATTTCTGTAAATAGGTTGATGGATCCAGTTTGTCCATCAACAGAATGAATCTCTGGAAACTGAGGGAAATGGGATCAGTTTGTTTGGGCAAAACTGGCAAAGAAAGACTGCATTTGAAAGTGGGATGGAGCAGGTTTGGGATTGCAAAGAAAAGAAATCCTGAAAAAAAAATCCATAACATGCAATGCTCCATTGTAGTCCCTTTATCTCCTTTCTTCTCTCTCCTATGAACTGATATTAGCTCGTCCAGTGCTTCTTAAATGCACACAAACACATGAGAGGAAAGCGGAAAGACATGCCACCCGGAGTCCTTTGGGAGTTGGGCGGCATATAAATGTAATAAATAGATAAATAAATAAATAAATAAATAAATAAATAAATAAATAATAAATAAATAAATAAATAAATAAATAAATAAATAAATAAATATTTGAGAATCCAAAGGAGCTACTCTGATTCCATAATCAATACTTCATATTTTCCAACTGGCCATGATTTTATTCTGTATAATTTGTTAATACTTAAAACAGGAATCACGTACAGGAACAGTAACCTACTATATCAACAGTGGCTGTAATGATTCTCTACACATTATTCTCTCCCTCCCTTTCTCCCTCCCTCTGACATTTAAGATTCTTCCCAACAAATAAAAATCACATAAAGTTCTTTTTCTTGATTTATTTGTAACAAGATAGAACTTCACAACTGCCCCTTTTCTCCCAATCTGCTCATGCACACCAAAAGAAATTTCCTTCTAACAGTCTCAACCTAACAATGTGAACAATGCAAGGGTGGGGCTGCCAGAGAGGCATAACATAGACATTAGAAAATCAAAGCTGATGAGTTCCGTCTGCCCAAGCAGTTGGACGCCTGCCCCGTCACACGTAGACTTGCACTTTTATTTGGCAGTGAACCTTTGTGATGTAAGCGGATAGCATGATATGATGAATAATCATCTGAGCTGGCACTGTGCCTTGTGGATTTCCCTGCAGAAGATATGGCAAGAAGAGAAGGGATGCTATGGAACACAAATTGTTGTGAGTTTCTTGAGACCTTTCTAACGTTCTCTGGGATATAAGACACAAACGTGAGTACTCGGATCACCCAATCTGTTGTTGAGGCTCAATCCAGAACTAGGGAAATAGAGTGATTTGGTATTGATCAGAGGTGGGCAATTATGGGCTCTTTCAAGACCTTTGGACTTCAACTCCCAGAATTCTTGAGCCAACCATGCTCAGGAATTCTGGGAATTGAAATCCACAAGTCATAAAAGAGCCATGATTGCCCACCCCTGGATTGATTATTCTTGGGCACTGTGATCCCACTTCATGGTCAGATTTATTTTGAGGTTTGGAATAAAACAAAAAATGAGTCTGTCACGTTTTAGCATCCTTTATTTTTGTTTTATTTTCCAACAGAATAGGAAGAGATTTACAGTTAAACTAGAACAAGGATGTTAAACTCAAGGCCCGGGGGCTGGATCTGGCCCATGGGGTGCTTAAAACTGGCCTGCAGGGCTGCCTGGAAACAGCAAAGGACTGGACCACAGTGCCTCTGCCAGTGAAATGGAGCTCGGGAGGGCTGCAGGTAGCCCTCCTGAGCTCTGTTTTTTGCTGGCAGAAGGTTGCAGGAGGCCATCACAGCTGAAAATGGAACTCAGGAGCCCGTTTTCACTGGCAGAGCACTCAGGCCACCACCACAGGCACTCCCAACATGTGTGATGTTGAGCTGACCATGTCTATCCTGGCCACACTCACTCTGCCCACCCCCCCAGATCAAACACAACCCTGATGTGGTCCTTCATGAAATCGAGTTTGACAGCCCTGAACTAGAGCATTTATTGGGGAGGCTGCAATAGAAGTCACTTTCTATATTCTGGCATAAATTTAAATTTAGTGGGAGAGCTGCCACAAAACCACCATCATCAAATCCAATAAAACATCTGACCACATTTGAAAATCTCCAATGATATTCAGTCCACAATCCTTGGCCAACTATGTCTTGTCTTGTCTTGTCTTGTCTTGTCTTGTCTTGTCTTGTCTTGTCTTGTCTTGTCTTGTCTTGTCTTGTCTTGTCTAGTCGAGTCGAGTCGAGTCGAGTCTAGTTTACCTTAGACTTACCTCCTACTTTTATTCAGGAACTCAAGGTATCTCCTTCCTAGTTTTTCCCTGTGAGATAAATTAAGCTGAGAGACCAACGAGCCAAAGCTACCTGAGTTTCTTTTTTAATATGACAAGGGGAGCCCCTGCATTCATTGAGAAGATGAATTTAATTTCTATGTGTTTCCCAGTACCACCTCTTAAAGACACTTTCTGAAACAAAAGCTTGCATGAGAAATGGGATTGAACAATAACTGTCTGTCAGTCAGTTTGTGAGAACCTCCAGAATATCCAAAGCTTGCCAGGGACAGAGGGAAGATTTCCATTTTGCTGGATCCAAGCCATCATTTCTTTAAGAATTGAAATCTAGATGATTCATGCAAAACTCATGATATATTCTGGACTCCTTTCAGCAGAGCAAACAACTTTTTGGGGAAAAGATTATTTTAATGGAAAGAGCAGAGGCTCAGAAAAGGGAAATAGTCATTTCAGAAAAGCAATTATTCTCCCTTTAAGATCAATGTACAGTGCTTTCAGATAGGCACCTCAGATGTTCAGATTTCTAGAAGAAACAATGATTTCTAGAACACTCCGAAACCATTTGTTCGAGTTCAAAACCGTTTTTTGGCTGCAGATAACTGTTTTTTACTCAACAGTTTGGCCTGGACACAAGAATGCATCATTGTGCTTTCCCCTTTATTAACTGGATGCAAATGAGGTTCAGAGTTTCAGATAACAATTCCTGTAATTTAGGCCTCAGAAAATAAGCTGGTGTTATCTTGTTTATGTCTGCTGTTTTCCATGAGCTTTGTCTGCTATTTGACAATGTCAGAGAGCAGGCAAATGTGTAAACTAGTTTTGTCTCAAATCCACAAATGCTATGAGGAAGAAGTCGAGTGGGAGGATGAGAACCAAGCCAAAAAGAAAAGAATTGTGCTGAGTTGAACTTCTCTCTTTTCTTCTTCCCATCCTCCTTCAACTGATGAGAGGATGGGGAGGAGAATCAAACAAAGAGATCTACAGACAGCCTCAGGAAAGAGAGAACTTTTATTAAATGTTATATGACTAGGAAGATTTGTGCCTATCTTATTAAGTGTATAGTGTGGCTGATAGCTCTTTTTTTACTTTTAAAATTCTCTGTAAGTTTGTACTCTAAATTTCAACTTCTTTCACAAGGGCATGTATTCTGGTGAACTCACATAATGCATGGGCATTCCAGGAAATACTATTTGCTGTGAGCTTTATTTGAAGAAATGTGTGTCCTGTAAGAAGAGCATGACTTCTATATAAGACGTGACAATCAATATGGAGAGCAATGTGGCTGGGATTCTGGAAGATGCAATCCAACACATCTGGAGGACACCACATGGGAATCCATGGTTGTATTTGTTGTAATGTCCCATCAACACATACCACACAACTTGAGATTTGCTTCCCATTCTGAGCACATTTAGTAGTAATGAAATCCAATGTTTCCATTGAGCAAAGGAGGTAACGAAGTACAGTAAGAATTAAGTCAAATAATGAAATGAAATAAAAAACTGTGGTCTTTCTCTCCTTCTCTGGCTAAGAATGGATTTGTTAGATTACATATAATATCTTTTTTTCATTCCCTGAGTGGCGTAGCAACCAACCATTCTGCTAAAATCTAAGCCAGAATTCTCCTTTGCCACTGAAAAATGGTGTTGAGCAAAGATGCTGAGATATGTGAATTATTATGGTACATGTAATGAAAAAACTAGGCATTACCTAGTTACCTATGCAGTTGCTGTAGAATACAATTTCTGTATTTGCAATCTTCCCATTGAAATCAGTAGGACTCAAAGGACCTGATCCCATAGTGCAGGGGTGTCAAACTCGTGACCCATGGGCTGGATGTGTCATGTGCTGGCCCTGCCCCCGCCCAGTTAGCAAAGGGGGGGGATTCCTGATACATCATGTGATGATGCCGTGACAATGTGAGTTTGACTCCCCTGCCATAGTGACTCTTGCCACAGCTGAAATGCAAGATGCATCAGCTGCACAGATGCTTGAAAGTAAGGACCACAACGTTCAGTGGAAGATGGTAAGATCTTCCCCAGGAGAATTCGAAGACACTTTATTCTGTATAAACAGACACAGGATTATGCTGTAGGGCACATTAATGCAGGGCAGTGGATTTTGGCAATTTAGATACCTAAACTGGTATCTAACTTACAGTGTTGCAACAAATATTCTGTACCATTGGGGAAATTGGAGAGAGTGGGCATAACTTCCTGTCATTCTTGCAAATCATGATATATAAAGCAGTTCTTAAAGTATAGAGAACTAGGATCAACATTCTTTTTATGACTTCTCAGATTAGCTTTGTCTAAATTTACTAGAAAAGAAACAGCATTCTAAATGACCAACATAGAAAAAATGAATACACATGTGTAAATGCACATTGTACTACTTCCACTTCAGGTTTTTTTCCTTAAATAATCATTATTCAGATGCTTCCTTAAAATATTCTTACAATAGCAATTGACGTATGGTATGGTTTGCAGATGTAGCAGCAGTAACACAGCTGGATATAACGTTATAGACATCTGGTGCACAGATGCTTGATTGTATGATTGGTAGCTAGCCAGTGAAGCAACACACATTGGAGAACTAAAGGCCACTGTAATTCCCCTAGCCTCTTAGACTCTGGCCTCTAACAAAGCAGTTCCTGGAATTGTTTGAAAGCCCAATGGTTAATGTTAATTCGTAAATCTTTAATCATTATGCCAAGGGTAAAATAGAAAGGTTTGAAGATTTATGATGTATGAAATCAGAAAGAATTATACAGTTTGGCACATCACCGTTCATTCCATCAATAGGAACGGAGATAGGATGCCAACTGGATCATAGATCTGGGGAATATAGCAATATTAAGGCAACACATTCATAATTTTCTCGAGTCCTTTCAGCATTATGCTTGTATAAGTCACTCCTAACGCAGCTCCATTAATGCAGGGAACAAAAATTGATGCTATTAAGATATTGTTAGGACTCAGAATCTGGTTATTTTGTATCTGCCACTATGGAACTTTGAAGTATCCCTCTAGGCAGTTCCATAATTTTGCAGATAAAAATATGTGGGATGTAAGACCCATGTTGTGTCTCTTCAAAAAACAAGGTGTTTCTGCTCCATGACCATCAGTTGGACTTTGAAGTTCTAGCAGGGAAGAGAGTAGAATCTTTAGAGCAGTTATATTAGAATGGACCCTGTAATTAAATTAAATTAAATACTTAAATTAAATTATTAAATTAAATACAAATCGTACTATCATACTCCTGCATGTACATATGAACCGCACGCTTGGGCACTTAAATCAACATACTAAAAAGTGAGCACAAAAGTGTATTATTGGCACAAAACATACCCTTAAACCATGATACTGTATTAGCAAAAATTAAGTGCAAACATTTGCATGTTAGGAAAAGAACGTATAAAAGAATCTATACACAAGAAAATTCATGTGAATTTCCAGCTGAATTTGTAGCCAAAGGAAGAGAAAAAAAGAAAAAGAGAAGGAGCATGAAGGACACTGACAAATTCATTCATTCCTCTCACTGCCAACATTTTGGAAGTCTCATAAAATGAGGATATACAGGTATTCTTATTTCAGAAGGTTGTTAATAACAATATTCATGTTTTGTCAAGAGTCAAAAGAAACTAAGCTCATTACTGGGATTAAAAAAAAAACTCAGCGTGGCCCTCCTCACAGCAGTCATTAATTATTTATTTGGTTTTGCTGCTAACTAATGAACATATTTCTTCGTTACTTTGAACTGACTTTTGTTTTAATTTTTTTAATCTAAAAAATTCATAAGATATTTGAACCATAAGATTTAAAAAAGAAAAGAAAGAAATATCTGCTTTATTTTTCCATATTTTACATGAAAGCTTGGTAAAGGGCTGGCTTTTTCTTGCTCTATACTCCAAGGCCCAAATATTCAGCTATCCAAAATGCCATTTTCAGTGTGCTTCTACAGAAGGACTTGTTTCAGTAGAAGGCTGTTTAATCCTGACATCCTGGCTATATTTGTGCAGTCAGTCACATTTAAATTCATTGTGCAAACTCAGCCTCTCTTTTTAATTTATTGTTCACAGCAATATGACAGCAATATTCAAATGTGTGCTTATTGATAAATTCATGTTGAAGAACATTCCAAATGCTGGAGTATTATATGATTTAGAAGGTTTAAGGAACAAAATGAAATATCTCATTTGACAACATAAAGAAAAAACAATGAATAAAGATTTTTAAGTTTTGGAAACCTATCTGGAAAGCCAAATATCAACAGCAACTTTTGAACAAAAATTTTAAAAGTGATATTTATATTCACATTTTTGAGAAAATTTAGTTTTCTTTTAGATTCCCATTTAATGGACAATGAAGGCAACAAATCCTATTTCTGTCCAGACAGCCTCTTAAAATAAAATACAAGGGTTTTTGCATTTGAAAGTCTGAACAAGGCAGTTAAGTTTATTTTAATTTTCTGCTGTTCATGACCATTTGTATAATCACCTCATAACACAAATGATGTTACTTGCCTCAGTGATGTAAGCTGCCGCATCTGACATAATTGGAGCTTTAACTTACATTCATCCCTGCCTCCCAAGTGGTCTGTTAAAATGAAGTGTTGCTGTATCCTTAAAAGGCAAAGATAAATACACCAGCACTTCTCTCTTTAGTGCTGATTTGCTGAGAACATTGAAACCTGTGCCTTAGTATATACAACTTTTACGAAGCATGAAAAAAATGACAGCTGATGAGAGGCTTAACTATTGGTCACTCTGAAATATTAACTGCTCAAAAAAGTTAGCATTTAAAAAATATCCCAGATGTCTGAAATCTTATCCTATATTGTCTTGCTTGCATGGGCAAGGTTCCTCCTCCCACTTTCTCTTTTTTAAAAAAAAAAAAATACAAAATGATATTACTTGCTCAGCCGAACATTTTTTTTCCAGGCCTATGTATCTGAAGCATTTATATTATTTAACAAGGCAGTGTGAAAGGCTTTAAAGCAAGCGTCAGGAGTTTTGAGGATCTTACCTGTGATCTTTGGAAAGATTAGGGGTGCCACTATTTTCAGAGGTGTAGTGATTAGTTGACAAAGCAGAAGTTAAGAAGGATGGCAAAATTGAAGGAAGTTGTAGGCATTAAAATAACTAAGTGCACTTCTTTTGAAATATTTGGGGAACTATTTGCTTCCTTGTCTTTGACATTTCGTAACAACCACAACAAAACTTGCACAGGTTTTGGTCTCTGACAGGAATTTGATGGACTGTCCCTCAAGGCACTCCTTGAATGCAAGACTGGGTGGGGTGGCATGAAGATCCCGCTGAGACTAATAATTGTTACCATTGTGAATTGTAGAATGAGAGGAAAATTCAGCACCCTCAGTTCCAATTTTCACCCAATTTGATTTTGTGCAGGTCTAAAACATATGTAGTAGGTAGAAGAACATGAAACAAACTCACGGGCCAAAGGCTGGATGCATCACACGCTGACCACTTCCATCCCCGTTTTAGCGAAGGGGGAAAAAGTCATGGTAGTCATGTGACAATGTGAGTTTGACACATTGACATAAAGGAATTCCCAGATTGGCAGCCCTAGAAATATTGTCAGAGAGTGGAAGGGTAGAGAAAGGCAAAGTTGCTCAATTGCTAAAGATGTTTAGTTGACATGTACTGAATTTGAATTAAATATATTCTTCTTTTGTACTTTCAGTTTTCATATTATCTGGTCTTAACTTCAGAGATTAAAAAAATCACATTTTAGGTCTAAGATG
Organism: Grayia smithii; assembly: GCA_032468115.1. Classification (NCBI taxonomy): domain Eukaryota; kingdom Metazoa; phylum Chordata; class Lepidosauria; order Squamata; family Grayiidae; genus Grayia; species Grayia smithii. The sequence continues at coordinate 3,146 of JANHFM010005560.1, read as the reverse complement.
GTACCTCAGGAAGAAGAAACAAGGTGACAACTACAAAAGTCTATCAATTTGAATAATGTCAGGTTTGGAAGTGACTAAAACAATACAGTAGCAGGAAAAATGGACAGACCAGAAACTTCAAATTAACCCATAGCGAAGTTCATTTGAGCCTTATTCACCTTGGTCAGAAGGCACAGTTCGAGGCTGTACAAAGTACAAGATTCTTGTAATTTGCTGACTAAGGATCTTTGAATACATAGAAGTCAGGAGTGAAATAATAGCTGTCATCTCTTCCTGCTCACTTTTGATTTAGTATCCAGGACTTTGTCAGTTATAGTGTGCATTAGCACAAAAAGAACAGACGGGTGTTTGCATCTGTGTTTATTTATTTAATTGATATAATAACTGAAGAGCATCTTCAGAGGAGATCAAAAGGAGATAAGACAGTAGCCACAACTGCATGATCAAAGCACACACACACACACACACCTTATTAATATCACTGTGCATACAATATACATATAAGGTAAGTATAAAGATGGAGAAGGCTTCAATTGCACATTCATGACTGATATCTTAATTCTTTTTTGTCCCTCTCCTATGGATTTACCTGCTTTAAGCTTACATTTGCAGTATGCTTAAAGAAATAGATAAGATGGAAAACACAAGAACATTAAAAAAAAGAAATAGTAAACATAACATAAAAAGTGACACTAAAAATATTAGCATTTAAAGTCACACTAAAGAAAACTGTGTTTTATAGCTGTTTGCTGTTAAAAAAAGTAAATACATAGCTCAACATATAATAAATTGTGTGCAAATACTTGGATTTCTTTTTGAGTAAAACGGTGCAATTGAAAACAATGTAACTTATCACAAAACTAATACAGAATTCATAGAGTTATATAGACTTTTTCAAAATATTTGTTGGCTTAAACATATTTGAGGAAGTTACATGGAAAATGCACACATCTTAGAGATTTATAAAAATATTATATATTTTTATATATAATCTCCCATCTCCTCCCGCTTATGACTGTATGATTGTAACCTTGTTGCTGGTTGCCT
>JANHFM010005559.1:75133-88376 GCA_032468115.1 Grayia smithii | reverse complement strand
CACGCCTACCCAGCCGGTCATTAGGGCAGAGAACCAGTTGTTAAAAAACACTGGGAACCACAAAATCCTTTTGACATATCTCTCTCTCCCACTCCCTCCCACCCTCTCTCCCCTTCTCTATGTATCTCTCTGTCTCTGCCCTGGCTGCTTCTCCATCCCCTTCCTTCGCCCTTACCTTCTCAAGCCAGACAAGGAGTGACTTGGAGGGGAGGACGAGGGGTGGGGCTAGCCAGTGATGGAATCACCTGACAGGGAGCCACAGCAGAGGGCACAAAAAGTCGCATGTGGCTCCGGAGCCGCAGGTTGCTGACCCCTGTCCTAGACTGAAATAAAGCCTGCTAGATGAACTACTCAAAAGGGGTTAAGATGGCTTAGGACAGAAAACAGCCGATCTTCCAAACACGGCTACAGGGATGCATTAGCAAAGGGTAGGATAAAAGGTGGAGGATGATTTCAACCAATGCGGTACTCAGAAAATGGTGAGTGGCATCAAGAAGACAGGCAATTCTGGCCTGAATTGTGGTTAGGACTGAACAAGACCACCACCTTAGCAAGCTAATTGAGACCATGTCATGGGGACAAATAAAGGCCAGTACCCATTAGCAATAGCACTTAGACTTATATACCATTTCACAGTGCTTTTACAGCCTTCTCTAAGCCCTCTTTACAGAGTTAGCAAATTGCTCCTAACAATCTGGGTCCTCATTTTACCAACCTCAGAAGGATGGAAGGCTGAGTCAACCTTGAATTGGTGAGATTTAAACTGCCAAACTTAACTCTAAATGAAGAAGTCATTTATAAGAAAACCAAGAAAGAAATTAGTGGGCCCAACAGGATATTATAGGATGGAAAAGCAACCATTTATGTATGTGCAAAATGTAAAGTCTGACCATGTGAGGCAAAAGCTTACATCGAACCATATTTTTAAGTCCTGCAACAATCCCAGTGCGATCTGCTCCTGCAGGAGAGATCCAGTGATTGTGGCCGAATGCATTTTTCTTTTACCATTTTGGCCTCCTCTAAACTTTGGAACTGCAGAAGTGTTATTCACATCAGTACTCTACTCATTAATAAAACGAAACTGTTCACTTGGATAAATTTCTTAGGGTTTACATCAAGTAGATACAAATGACTTTACTGTCCTGCTGCAAATTGTAATGTTTTCAGTTACTAAAAATTCACATCCTAAAATGAGCTATTATTGAACATATTAAGACAATGATAGTGATTGGCAAGATGGAAGGGAAAAAAAACTAAGCTTATAATCCTCACAATAATTTCTTTAAAAAATAAATAATTTGGATACCTTTTGAAGATGATCCCCCAGAAGCTATGGATTTAGTATTTCCTGGCTTTGCCAGACGTGAAGCTAACTCAGACTTTTGTACTGCACCAATGTAGTTATCATACAAGGCCTTTCCATACTGAAAAATAAGTACCACAAATATCTGACAGATTTTCCATCATAAAAAAATGAACATGCATTATTCTGCTTGTTCCATCAATTCTTAACAGAAATCCTTCTTCAGTGGTTCATTTGAAATCTCTTCCATTAAAAACTATGAACTAGTAAATAGGATTGCAAACCAATAGATTGAAAGCCTATTACTTGCTTGACAAATTAATTTATTTTCCCAATACAAATTCTGTTCTACATACTCTATAGTCATGTTTGTTCACTAGAGTTTTATCAGTCACAAGAGGATAATGCCTTTTTGGTTTTCATCATTCCATTTACTTTCTCCTTTACTACTGAAAAATATTCTTCTTCTTCTTACCTTTGCAATTCTGATACCAGTTACCCAATGATGTAGAGCCTGCTGGTTATCACAGCACAGGTATTTGATGTACTGTGATTCCTTCTGTATTTGAGGATGCTATAAAGAATAACAGCAATAGTATTTTTTTTAATCATTAAAATCTGCTGAAATAACCCAAGTAAACAAGCCAACTTCCCAACAAGGTTTCTTATCTATCACTACATCTTGGCTACTTCAAACCACAAACCACTGAGAACAAAGTATTTTTCATCAGTCCTTCCAAAAGATTAAAGGTACACAACTGGGAGTTACATGATTATAATTGGTATTTAAAAATTTGGTCAAACTTGGCGTTTTGAAAAATTCTTCACTTTCCATCTCTTATTTTTTCTCATGGCCATTTTAGACTGCAAATTTGCAAGCAAGGGCTTTTTTTAACCGATTACAAAAGAGTTAAATGTGCTTTAAATAATGAAATGTCAAATTAACAGGAAACTAATTGGATATGCATCTGTAAATAAATCACACAAAGCCATATTTCAGAACATCAGGGTTTATAAATATTTATGCTCTATTCAAAGGAAATTTGACCTGAAACAGCTTATATTATTATTTAGCTAAAAGTAATTTTAAGCACATCAGAATTTTGAAGTTAAACATGATAGTGAACAGTTTTTAATTGTCATCTAGAAGTGATTAAAACAGGAAGACAAATTTACAATCTGCATTTTCCAAAAGCAAACAATTTTCCTTCCTTTTCTGCTAATGTTTTTTCCCTCATTTTTCCTTTCCATCACCTTAGAATCTGAGGACAACACATACTTACATTTATTCAACACCATGATTAGGATGTTAGGTTTCATCAATCAAACTCCCAGAACTGATTTACGTGTCAAATTAATTCTATGTGATTATTGACAAGTATCAACAATGCAAAACAGTCTACATTTTCTTCTGACACTGATGTACAAACACTGGTCCAATCTACTGACTAAATAATATGTAGCTAAAGTGTCCTACAAAAATAGCTAATAGTTTTTCAATGACATGGTAAATCCAGCAGATGGCATCAGATACTTTTCTATTTTAAAATGTTTACTTTTGCTGTTTTCATCTCTATATTGCAATAAAAAAAGTTTTATTGTATCTTACAGGCCAACATATTTATTAGATATCAGCTTTTGTGGGTAGAATCAATTCATCATGAAATGAACTTGCAGAAATATATACAGAAATACACAAGCAGAAGATTACACATTTTCTTATGATGTTTATTTTTTATATTTCATTTTCTGAATAATATTATTCTAGATTTTCTCAACAGCTTCATCAAGCATCTTTATTTTTTTTTTAAAAAATAAAAGATAAACTATTCTTTTTCTGTCACTCAAACCCATCTCCTCAAGAATATTTTCTCTCAGAAAAAAGATCTGTTGAGAAGCAAGGGTTGACATTATTTTGTTAAATAAATTTATGAGTAATATTTGATTCTTACATATCACAATTCAACATGGCACAGGGTTCCAGAGCCTTAAATACGCCAATAAATTCATTTTGTGCATTTTACTTTTAATTAAAATATTTTTAATTTGTGAGATGCTAGGAAGGGAGAGCTATTTCAGGAATTCAAAATGGAACTATATATAAATTATTATCATAATCATAATTTGTCATAAGTTGGGATGGCATGGTACACTGGACAAAATCTTGGGCAGTGAAGAATACTGGGAAAATACCATCTCAGAGGAATTTTAAAAGTAATAACTTCTTGGTTATACCACCAAACTTACCATCTTTCTGAAAACTGTCAAGGGAGGGAATAAACACTGGACATTTTAGGGTTTTGAATTTTTTTTTTTTTTTGCCTGACTGAAACTTGAGCGGAATGAGGAATATGGAAAAAAAGCAGGCGACATAGGCAGTTTCCCTGTAATTATGTCAACTTCAATGACCTCACCACTTGGAATAAAAGAAAAAAAAATACTGTATTTTTCGGAGTATAAGATAGCACCTTAGTTTTTGGGGAGGAAAATAGGGGGAAGAAATTCTGCCTACCAGGTATTCATTTGGCTAGCTACCTTAGCCTGGTCACCTTCAGCACCAGGCTAAGATTTGCTCGCTGGTTTTGAGGTTGGGGCTGGTTGGGCTAAAAAACAGCTTCTAAAGCACAGCTGATAGTCAGAGGGAGCAGCAATTAGAAAAGCAGGCAAAGCACAGAAGATCGCTTCTCTCGCGTTGGGTCTGAAAAACAGCTTCAAAAGCACAGCTGATCCTCTGAGGCAGCTCTAGTGACTAAAGCAGGCGAAGCATGGAAGGGGTAAGAGAAGGCAGCAGCTGTTCTGGGTAGCCATTTTGGGCACTGTGCGTCACGTTTTCAGCCTCCAATTCCATCACGTTTTCGGGTGGCAATCAGCAACAATGTATTTTGGCAATCTGCACAGCCTTGAAGGGCTCTCAGACAGAGTTTGGAGGCTGAAAACGTGGCACACAGAGCCCCAAAACACAAGCCATTGACAGTGGCAATCTCTGCAGCCAGGAAGAAGACACGCGGAGGCCGAAGGGTGGGAATGGGCATGGTTACATTCAGAGAATAAGACACACCCAAATTTTCAGCCTCTCTTAGAAAAGAAAGGAAAAAAGTGCGTCTTATACTCCGAACAATACAGTAAGTGCCAAGAAGTGACCTTCTCCTGGCCACCTTAACAGAAAAATGGAATACCAAAGTTGGAACAGACCTTGGAGATCTTTTAGTACAACATCCTGCCCAATCAGGAGACTCTATGCCATTTCACACAAACAGCTGTTCAATCTCCATTTTAAAATTTCCAATTATGGAGCACCCACAATTTCTGGAAGCAAACCATTCCACTGATTAATTATTCCCATTATCAGGAATTTTCTCCTTCGTTCTAGGTTGCTTCTCTTCTTGATTAGTTTCCAACCATTGCTTTTTGTCTTGCTTTCTGGTGCTTTACAGAATAGGTTGTCTCCTCTTCCTTATGGCAGTCTCTCAAATAGAGGAACACTGCTATCATATTTGGAAACTCATTCCCCCAGAGATTAGAATGGCCTAACATTCTAATGCTCTTCTGGAAGGCACTGAAGACCAGGTTCTGCCAGCGGGCCTGGGGAATACAGAGCGGGATGGAGCCCATTAAATGGCTCGTATGATATGTTGTCACAGGGGCAGCGGGCGGGGGTTATTGTATTATATATGATTCTTTTATTGTTTTTATTGTTTTTATATTATGTTTTTGTATTCTTGTAAGCCACCTTGAGTCGCCATGTGCAAATAAGACAAATGTTCCCCTCGCACATATGTTCTAGTTGTTCCCGACTCTAGGGGATGGTGCTCATCTCCGTTTCAAAGCCAGAGCCCGTGCTGTCTGAAGACATTTCTGTGGTCATGTGGCTGGCATGCCTAAACGCCAAAGGCGCACGGAATGTTGTTACCTTCCCACCAAAGATGAACCCCATTTTTCTACTTGCATTTTTTACGTGCTTTCGAACTGCTAGGTTTGGCAGAAGCTGGGACAAGTAATGGGAGCTCACCCCATTATGCAGAACTAGGGATTCAAATCGCTGAACTTTCAATTGATAAGCTCAGCATCTTAGCCACTAAGCCACCATGTCCCTATGTGCGAATAGGGGGCAATATAAATCTCATAAATCAATAAATCAATAAATAAACAAACAAACAAAAAATAAAATAAAATGTCACTCCTTTTCACTAGACTAGATATCCAGTTCCCTCATCATCTTTGTTGCTCTTTTCTGCACTCTTTCTAGAGTCTCAACATCTTTTTTATATCGTGGTAACCAAAGTTGGATGCAATATTCCAATGATGGTCTTACCAACGCAACTTTTGAAGGAGCCAAGAGACAGCCCAGAACAGATGCACTGTATTTAACCAGAATATCCATGATAACTTGCCATCAAGAAATGGGAGTTACAGCATAAGAATGGGTCAGCTGTATAATCCAAACACCACTATTACGCTTCCACACAATGCTTGAAGATGCTGTGATCACTAAACATGTCAGATCCTTTTCCTTATCACACTGCTTTAGAAAGACCAGAAAGTGGTTGGAAGTACCTTTTAAAGGTTATTAAATGCATTTTCACATTTCTTAAATTAAAAAAATCATTTTAATAAAATCTTCTTGTATGACAAGTGCTACCAGACTGATTTTTAACCACCACAGTCTAACATGACTATTTTTTTATTATGCTATCTTAAAGGAGTCAAACAAGGGAGTCACCAAAACAAATCCCAGATTCAGATGAATGATCTTTTCCATTTTAATTCAGGGAAAGCCACAAATGCTATTAGTAAACAAGCAATGTTGCTACCCACACTGTTGTTAAAGAATACAGCAACCCAATTTGAGAAAGAGCAAAATCTGAAAGAATTAGGAAGACGAACTGCATGGGCTCTGAAGGGAAGTACTAAGCAATGGAAATGGGATAAGAGGATGCTATTGTGCCAGTTTGCTCCCAGGGTACTAATTCTTTCACCCTAGATTAATTCCACATTATGCACCATTACTCTCAGGTTACTCAAGCAAAACTTGTGCCAATAAAGCATAATTAAATTCTCCTGGTATCCGAGACACAACAGACTGACTAAATGAGCCAATTTACATATAGATTACCTTACTATCACCAGCTGTGAAGATTAAAAAAAAAACCAAAAAAAAAAACCCAGGAGCTAAGACTTTAAGTTGTTGGCTTTTCAAATTTTCTGAAGAAATGCTACATAACGTAGTGCCCAGAACATGAATTTGAACTATAAGCAAATGCTGTTGACAAAATTTTGAGCAGTCTTTTTTGGTTTAAACCAGGATTCCAAATTCTTTGGTTATTCATTAATACCAATAAAATAATGATGGGTGAAAACATGTTTGGGATGTTTCAACAAAATTTATGGTTTTTAATTTATTTCCCCAGATCTGACACTTTTAAATAGCTGCCAGGATTGAACATTTCATCAGGCTGATCCCTGTTATTTGGCTACCCACATTATGGAAAAGATAACTTTCCTTACTGAAAGCATTTTTAGCACCTTTCTGATAACTCGCAAGATAGGGAATGAAGCAAACCATAATCTTAGCAAAAGACGAATATAATTTCTGAAAACCAAAAGGAAAATTATTTAAACAACTCTGAAGATCGAATGAAAAAATGTCTTCTGAAGCCCTTTCTGAAAGCAGGAAGTAAGGAACAATTACAGCCTCACAGAGATCATATCGGGTGGGTTCTACTTACCTCCACTACCGGTTCTAAAGGTGCATGAGCTTCGCGCGCGTCTAGCGTGCGCTTCGTGCCGAAGGGGCGCCCCCGCGCAGCTTTTTTTGGACAGAAAAACATCAAAAAAGGCTTTCTGTGCATGCACGCAAGCGCGCTCTGTGCGCAGATCGGTAAGTACGGGCGCGCAGGGGGGACAGGTCCAGGACGCATAGAACCGGTTCGGTGACGTCACATCATCACCGCTACCTATTCGCGCGAACTGGACCGGACCGAACCGGGAGCAACCCACCACTGGACCATATCCTGGGATTTAATGATGAAGAAGACCTTTTCCCATGTATCTGTGCCAAGCAGCCCCTAAAAGGGTAAAATACTTAAAGGATTTTCTCTTTTCAATCTTAAAACTGGAAAGTTCATGATAACAGACCTAGAAATGGCCTGTATATTAAACAGCCATCTAGATTAAAGATTAAAACTTAAGAATTTGAAATATTGGTAGAAAATATGGCTGCTTATGAACATAAGGAATGTTCAGTGTTTATCACCTTCAACAACTTTAAGATGGACTTCAACTCCCAAGATTCCCCAATCACCATGACACTGAGAAACACTGTCCTAGATGATTCAGTTTCAGCAACACTTTTTGTAAGCAAATGTTTGCATACATCAGCTACACTCATATATACCCTTGCGTAAAATCAAATTTACATAGCTCAGGACTTACAATTCTTATAGGTTACCTAAAGAGCTTGTGACTATTATGATCAGTAACTACTAATACTCTTCTCTTCCATGCATGAGTTATTTCTGACACTATTGAAGTTATTGCTATTAAGCACATCTTAGGGAAGCAACTGCTGTTGTGTAGAAAGTAGCTCCCTTGGCTTATTACTGCCACACAGAATTATTTCATAATATTTAGTTTAAATATGGTGAACAAAAGAGAGGGAGAAAATTCTTGCCCTTTTCTCAATACAGACAAAGTTTTATAACTCTTACCATATTGCCTCTCACTCACTTTCCCTCCCACTAATTTAAAAGTCTAAAATGTCCAATATGAACCTTTTCTTCAAAAGGTTATCCTTTCCATGGACTCACAGAACTGGAAGGGACCATTTACTCTTCGCAGCCCAAAGCCACAATGAGTGCAGGAATCCAAATTAAAATATCCCCTCTAAATGGCTACGTAATTTGTGTGTGAATGCGCTCAATGAAGAGGAACCCACCAGTTCTTGAATAATTGGTTCTGCTGCCATTTTCATTCCTTTCCTAATGAACCCTGACATGGAATCTATTTTTTCACAGCTGCCACGCACATGGGTAACATTTTCACTGAACTGTCCATCTCAACCCCAAAGTAGATTGTTTTGCTCCAACTATGCTTGAAAGGTATGCCAAAATATGGTTCATTCATTCAATTTGGAAAATGAATTACTTTTTGTCTTTCACTTTGTCTGTCCTGCATAACTTAGCATCATCCACAAACCTGACAATGTCACCATCAATACCATTTATGAATGAGCTAGCAATGGTCCTAACACAAATCCATTTCTTAAAATTATAATAATCTCCTTATCAAAACCTTATCTGGCTACTGAAAAGGGTTTTTTTTTCCTGAAAAATTATAGACATTGCATTCTTGCTATAAGATGCAATCTTACGTACCCATTTAGCTGGGAATGAGCCTTATCAGGGATGTATAAACATATAGTCATAACAGTAATAAGATGGACACAGTGGTGTGATCGACACCCTGCTTTTCATTAGTGAGTGTTACACATAAAAATGGCTGGAGCTTTGATGGCACCATTGTGGCTACCATCTTTTTTGACTATTTTCTCCAGTTACCTTATCAAAGTCAGCAAGGATTATTTCTGAGTAGACATTACATGATCAACATATGTAACTCAATACACAACACAGTAACTTAAGAGCGCATGTTTTGTAATACATACCTTTAGGACGAAACAATAATCAGTAGGGGACTTATACTTCATTTTGTACTGAACACCATAATAAACATTTACGTTCTCAAACTGTATGAAACAAGCCAAGTCTCGGGATGTCTAAAAAATTAAAAACACAATCTTTAGTTATTAGAATAATTATCTATTAATTCAAAAGAAGGCCACCTCTTCCATGTTGGATAGCCTTCTGATCTACTTATTGATCTGATAATTAATAGCAATGCAACTTTTGTAATACACTAAGTTTAGGAGCGATGGGGAAGATGTGTAGCATTGTTCTTCTGAGGATTTGAAGCAAATGATTCACCTACCATTTGCAAAAATAAATCCACAAAAATATTACAATTCTGTTCAAGAAAGATGCATAGAATTTATGGGGGAGGAGGAGGAAGTAACTTTTCAGAAATGCATGCTGAAAGTTTATTTATACACAGGTGAAAACTTCATCTGTCATTCTGTGCCAATTTGCACTCCTGCCAAATAGTTTCTACTATCACAAAATGCACATTAGCTGTTCTTAATGGGTTGCCATGGCAACAAAGTTTCCTAGTGAAGGATCTGTGGATGAAGTACCAATTTGAATGGAAATAGAACAGTGCCTAAAATCCTCCTGGCTCATATACATATACAAGCAGTCCTCAACTTACAACCACAATTGAACCCAAAACTTCTGTTGTTCAGTGAGATATTTGTTAAGTGAGTTTTGCTCCATTTTACAACATTTCTTACCACAGTTGTTAAGTGAACCATTGCAATTCTTCCGTTAGTCACACAGTTATTACATGAATCTGGCTTCCCCATTGACTTTGCTTATCAGAAGGTCACAAAAAGGGGTCACATGACCTCAGGACAATGCAATTGTCATGAATGTAAATCAGTTGCTGAGAGTCTGAATTTTGATCGTGTGACCATGGAGATGCTGCAATGGTCATAGTGTGAAAACCGGTCATAAGTCAATGCCATAGTAACTTGAATAGTCACTAAGTGAACTGTTTTAAGTCAAGGACTACCTGTAGTTTTTAAAAAAAATACTAGGAGCTTTCCAGATTCACAAGAATAGCTGAGAAAGAGATCTTTCCTGTGCAGATACCTTTAAAAGAAAACCAAGAATCCCTCTAACTTAGCACTTTCAAATTAAAAACTGCAGGGGTATCCAGAGGGCAGACAAAAAACCTCTCAAGATGTAGCCACAGGGGAGAAAAAGAGTAGTTATGGCAGCCATTTTGACATGATTGATCCCAGGCTGTGGACACACATGCCACTATATGATTTAGGCCAAGGGGGGAAAAAAACACTCAGGAAAAATATACATCTGTATAAATGGATTCCAGAATGCTTTCTGGAAGGATCTCTAGAAAAGAGGAGGAGCTAAACAGAAGCAGTTCCTGGGCTAATTCTCTCCTTGGCCTTGCTCAAACAATGGCAGCTTTCTTGTCTGCAGTTTGAGATGCAAAGCTATTCCATTTTATTCTATTTCTTTAAAATTAAGCAAAAATGATTGCGTTATTTTGCAGAGGATGACCAACTGCAGTTCAGAGATGTTATTTCTTTTCATGACTGAAATTTTTAAGAATGTAATTCATTATTATTGAAAAACAAAAGAGTAGTCTATGAAAGGAATGAGTTTCAAAGGAAATCTGCTACCCATTCTCCATATTTGCCTAAACAGCAACTCTCAGGAGCACCTCCTCAACGGTTACCTGGACGCTTCTTTGCCTTCCCTTTTACAAATTGGTTTAATGGTTCAAAACATTTCTTTGACATGCCTGACCTTGGTCTTTCCTTTGGGGACATAATAAATGCCTGAAGCTCGTAGAAGAAAATAACGCCTCTTCCAGGCCTTCTTTCCATCTTCCTTTAAATAAAGGGCACCTTCAACTTCTGGCACAATGACAGATGTACCACAGAAGCTTTCCTGCAGAGGGAAAAAACAGTGAGATAGAGCAGCAAGTGAATAAGCCAAGTGTCTTACAACATGGCTTGTTCAGTTTTGCTTCCAAAAGCCTGAGTCTCCATTCATCCCATCAGCTTTGATCTTTCCTTCACCATCATCAAAGACAGGGTAATGCTTGATTCCCTAAACATGTGAACAACTTCCTTGAATTCTTGAACAGGCATTGATCAGTGGCTGAATTTGACATAAGAACTTCGGCTTTAAAGTAACCCTCTTAAGGCTTACACTGGTTAGAGCAGCTCTCCAAATTTCCTTCAGGAAAAATTGTCAAATTGTGCTGGGTTCAGCCTAACAGTTGGGCTTCAGGGTTTGGTGATTAACCTGCCTCTGAAGATACCAGCCACTGTTGCTGGCAAAACATCAGGAAATATATTGTCTAGATCACGGTGACTAAATCCTGAAGGTCAAAAGAGACCAGCTATGAAAGTCTATACTAGTTAATTTTCCAAATTATTACCTATATTTCCTCCAGGAATATTTGCCAAACTTTATTTATTTTATTTATTTATTTTATTTGTCAAGCATATATAAGATTACAGATAGAAGTATAAACATGATTATGAATACATGAAATGGATACGAATAAATGGGGACATTAGGACAAGGTCGGTAGGCAAGTTGTGCTTAGGCTTGCCCCTTACAGATTTCTTACCGTGTTTCTCCAAAAATAAGATCCTATCTTATATTTTTTTGAACCCTGAAATAAGCGCTTGGCCTTATTTTCAGAGAAGTCTTATTATTTTGGGGCACATGGAGGAAACCAGAATAAATGGTGGGGACTTGTTGCACATGTGCTTAAGTATTTTTGGGGAGGGCTTATTTTTAGAGGGGGGAGGCTTATTTTAGCGCATGCATTCAAAAGCCTGATTGGGCTTATTATCAGGGGATGTCTTATTTTAGGGAAACAGAATAGGAATGGGGTGAGGTCAACAATAGATAGTCTAAGTTTAAAATTTTGGGGGTTTAGGGAAGAAGCCATAGAGTCAGGTAGTGCATTCCAGGCATTGACCACTCTGTTGCTGAAGTCGTATTTTCAGCAATCAAGTTTGGAGCGGTTTACCTTAAGTTTATATCTATTGTGTGCTCATGTACTGTTGTGATTGAAACTGAAGTAGTGATCGACAGGTAGGACGTTGTAGCAGATAATTTTATGTACTACGCTTAGATCAGACCGAAGGCGGTATAGTTCTAAGTTGTCTAAGCCCAAAATTTCAAACTTACACAGAGATACCAAGGACCAAATGTTAGTCCTTCTGAAATGACCTGAAAACTAGTGCCCTCTCTATTTTGAAACAACTCTCATCAGTTCTGATAATAATTTCTAATATGGCAAATGCAATCTGAAACAACTGGAGGGCACCATTGTTCTATAAGAAAAACAAGGCTTCCATAGCTTAAACTCCAGAGTCCAAAAGTAGCCAGTCACCAGGTGGGCAAACAACTGGAATAAAAAGAAAGTTTCCTAAAACAAAACACACACAGACTCAAGTATTAAAAACAGACACGGGCAAGCAGATGTACTTACCATCTCCCAAGCTGAAGCTTGACAAGAACCCCTTTGGGTTTTTGAGTACATGAACATTTTCAGGGCAGTCTCATATATAAAATATGGACAGACAGAGCTTATAATGAGGCAATAAATGTTAAATTTAATAGGCAGCTTTTAAACAAAATTAGTAAATTTATTTATTTATTTATCAAATGTATATGCCTGTAAAGTTGAACATGTCGATCTATTATATATAATTATTTTGGACAGCCTCACAGTAATTAGTGGATATTCCCCTTTAGTTTGGTGAAGCCAAGCAAAAACCCAACTCTTTAGGAAGGCCTGGGTCTTCGTTATATATTTGGAATGAGATGGCAAGTTTTGTCAGAGTTTGTTGCAGCATACACAAGCAGACTATTAAGCAGGATTCAAATTATGTAAGAAACTTCTTTATATACAATACTAACACATAAGGCATACAATACTCTTGTAGGTTTTTCCACGTTATAGAGAAGAGAAATAACAAGTACAAACCCAGCACAAAATGGAAGCACAAAATGGAGAAGGCAAAAATGGAGAAGAGAGAAGCTAGTGCCCTCAAGCTTATGTACAGGGTACTTGCAGGACCACCTTCTGCTTTCATCCCATCGCCCAGTGCGTTCACACAGGGCTGCGCTCCTCAGGGTACCATCCACCAGACAGTGTCAGAGGGTGGTCCCCAGGCCGAGAGCGTTCTCTGTGGGTGCACCAGCCCTCTGGAACGAACTCCCCACCGACCTCCGGACCGCCCCTGACCTCCGCTCCTTCCGCCGCGATCTGAAG
>JANHFM010005559.1:42008-52012 GCA_032468115.1 Grayia smithii | reverse complement strand
CTCAAAGAAGCGTTGATAATGGCCTGGATCCAGGCTCCAGTCACCTCTCTGGTTGCCGCAACAAGCCAGGAGGGACACGGGTCCAGCAAACACGTGGCGGCACCCAGCCTACCAACAATCCTGTCCACTTCCTCCAGAGAAAGAGGATCAAACTCAACCCAGATGTTCTCAACAAGACCTGCACTGGTCTCTCCCTCAGACTCTGCACCGGAGTCTATGTCGCTCTGAATCTGAACGATTTTATCATGCAGGAACTGAACGAAATCGTCAGCTCTGCCCTGCAAGAGGTCCTCCCTGGCTCCCTGATGGAGGAGGGAGCGGGTCGCTTGAAACAGGGCGGCTGGGCGGTTCTCTGCAGATGCTATGAGGGCGGAGACATAATATGGAATGGAAAAGGTATTGGATACTTTTATATGGTACCTAGCAAAAGCAGGATGGAAATTATGCATCCTACCTTTCTCTGCTTGACCTTTAAGTGGTCTTTGGTATCATCAATTTTAGTATTCTTCTGAACCAGCTACAGAGATTGAGGTGGGCAGCACTGTATTGGGATGGTTTGCCATCTTCCTTTGGGGATAAAACTAGTCTGTGATCATGGCTAGTCTTAGCCACTATTGTATAGGGTGCTGTAACATTCAGTGCTCTCCTTCTATTCAACATCTCGCTGAATACTAGTTTGTGATCATGGCTAGTCTTAGCCCCTATTGTATAGGGTGCTGTAAGATTCAGTGCTCTCCTTGCTTCTATTCAACATCTCGCTGAAGTTGCTGGGTGAATTAATCTGCCATTATGGGCTGCAATATCATCAGACTACTAGTTTGGTGTAGTGGTTAAGGTACCAGGCTAGAAAGCAACAGGTCCACATTGGCCATGAAAATCAACTGTGTGACTTTGGTCCAGTCAGTCTTTCTCAGACCAACTCACCTCAAAGATTGTTATGTTCTGTTGGATATGTTCGGAGCCTTGAGTTATGTGTAAAAATAATAAAGTGAGAGAATAAATAAAAAATACAATACAATACAATAAAAATAAAACCCAGTTACATATCTAAGCAATGCTATTAATGTCAGTCTGGTGCCTGGAATCTATGATAGTCTGGATGCAGAACAATAGGATTCACCTGAACCTGGAAAGATTTTGCAGCCTACTGGTTGTGGGATTATGCCATTTTTGATCCTGGATGGGACTGTACTGCCCTTCACAGACTCAGTGAACAATCTAAGGGTCCTTCTAAATCACAAATCTTTTTTGCCATGGTGCCTAACCTGTGGAAGACCAACCACTAAGGTGAAGTTGGCTCCATCCCTGTTAATTTTTGTAAATTCTTCAAAATACTGTTATGTCATGAGGCCTGGTGATCTCAAGGCAATGAGTTGCTGTGTTCCCGTAAGGGGCAAAGCTACCATTATGGTACAATTCAGAGAGTTCAAGTTTTCCCTCAGCACAGTAGTTGTAGAGGGGCCATGCCAGTGGTGGGTTGCTCCTGGTTCGGTACACGATCTGGTAGCAATGACGGTGTGACACAAAAGAGCGTGCATGAAGAGAACCGGTAGTAAAGATAAGTAGAACCCACCCCTGGGCCATGCACCAGCCTCATAGGACTGGACTGGTTCGAAGCTCTGGGCATTAGGGTAACAGGCATCCATAGTACCTAAATAGCCAATCTAGAAGTGGTATGCTGACATATTCAGCACTGAACTAGGACAATACATAGGGGCCTCCAATACAAAGGGGTCTCAACTTTGATCCAGCAGTAACTCCAATCTTATTAAAACCGCACAGGGTTCCCTTTGCATTGAAGCCTAAAATTGATGCGGAACTAGACAAAGTCAATTCATCAAGCCCCCACTTCAAAGTCCAAGGGGGAGCTCCAAACATTCCTGGGCTTGCTCAGTTTTAACCATTCTTTCTTAGCGCATAAGGCTACCCTGGCAGAACTGCTACACTGCCTACTGGACAAACAAACATCCTAGGTCTGGTGGAAACCTCAAGACAAAGCGTTCAAGGTGGTAAAATCATTGCTATCCTTGCACTCCATCCTAGCTCATTTCAAAGAAACCCTATCAGTAACATAGCCTGTGATGCTTCGCCATACGGCTTTGGGGCAGTACTAAGCCACAAGATATCCGATGGTAGAGAGGCCCCCATCACACACTATTCTAGAATGTTATCACTAATAACAGGGCTGATTCCTTGCCCAGATAAACAAGGAAGCTCTTTCCATAGTGCCTGGCATTAAGAAGTTCCATGACTTCTTATATGGATGAACCTTCACCATCTTTACAGACCACAAACCTCTGCTTGGTCTCTTCACAGCTGACTAACAGATCTTGTCACTGCAAATGCTACGATGGTCCTTTTTCATGGCGGCATACTCGTACCGGCTAGTCTACAAGCTGGGCAAGGAAATAGGCCATGCTGACACTCTCAACCAATTGCTTCTACCACAGACTGAGCCAGATCTGGCCCCAGCTTGTTGTATTCTGGCGATCTAGAACCTGCCTGATGCACCTCTACATGCAGGAGATGTTGCAGCTGAAACCACCACAGACAGAACACTTAGCCACATTCTCAACTGGGTGTTAAGGGGATGGCCAGAGGTCTGACCAGGCTCTGAGTTCCAACACTATGCTTCTTGAAAAAATGAACTGTTGGCCCACCAGGGATATATGCTGTGGGGCAACAGGGTCATCATTCCACCCAGACTTCACTCCAAGGTGCTGGATTCCCTACATGAGGGATACCCAGGAATTGTTTGTATGGAGGCTCTAGCCATGAGCCACTTGTGGTGGCCTGGCCTGGACAAAGACATAGGGAAGCAAGTAAGGTGTTGCCAGGTCTGCCAAGAAACCTGACTGGAGATGTCACAAACACCAATGCACCCCCCCCCCATGGTCTTGCTTGCACATTGACTTTGTGGGCTCCTTCCAGGAGCAGGTGTTTCTGATAGTAGTGGACAGTTATTCCAAGTGGTTGGAAGTGGTACCGGTCTCATCAATGACAACAACCATGGTCATCCGAGAGTTGTGCTGGCTGTTCACCACAGATGGTCTGCCAGATGTAATCGTGTCCAACAATGGGGCACAATTCATGGCAGCAGAGTTTCAGTCATTCCTCAACTCCAACATGATTCAGCACGGAACATCCATTTCATTCCACCCCATGACCAATGGTCAGGCCGAACGAATGGTCAGGACCACAAAGGAAGTGCTCAAGCGGATGACGAATGGGGACTGGAATCACCGCCTGGCAAACTTCCTCCTGTATCAACACACAATGCCCAGTATAATAACAGGTCGCAGCCCAGCAGAGCTGAGATGGGGCTGCCGGCTCACAATGAAGCTTGACCGACTTCACCCAGACAGAGTAGTTGTGGAAACGGCCTCAATCAAAACCCCTTTTCCGGAACTTACAGCCAGGTGAATTGGTCTGGGCCAGGAACTATGGGAGTGGGGCACCTTGGGTGGCTGCCAGGGTAACTAAGGTAACAGGTCTATTGACATATGAGGTTACTCTGGGAATGATTGTACAATCAGACACCACATAGATCAGTTATGGTGTCAGCAGTCTGGGCCAGTGCTGGTTGAAGATCCCAAATCTATATCTGACCCACTAGAGAACTGTTTTCCTCTGAGTTTGCCTACACTACTCGTGGCTGTCTCTGGAGAAATGGAGGTACCAAGGTACCCTATATCAGGGTTCCAATTAACACCCCCAATGAAAGAAAACTCTGAGGCTTGAGTTTTCTCAAAGTTTCATTTTATTAGAGATGTAATATTGGCACATCTGGGAAAACCTGAATCTGAAAGTTTCCAGGTTTTTCTCACCCTGCCCACACTCACAAGTCCATCACATGGTCTAATCAAACATTGTCCCACCTGGAGATGCCTCCCAGTTCCAGCCTTCCAGCTGCAGGGCAAGTTGTCCTTGACTTCTTGAGAAAGGAATGTTATTATGATTATATATCACCCATGCTCCATACAATCCCCCCTCCCAATTTTCAACATGGCAGGTCTGAAGGTCGAATACAAAAGAAGGCTTCCAGGCCTGAAACCCTAACTCTTAACTTCAACTGTTTTGGAGGGAAACTTAGAACATTCATATTTGGGCAGGCTTTTTCAAGTACTATGATTGGTTGATGCCCTGTGGGCATAGAGTATAAATTACAGGAATTTGCCTGTTGTTCAGCAGTTCCAGTTGAATTAATAAATGCTGCTGTTTCTATGCTGTCTGTTCTTGCCTACCACAACCCACAACATAACAATGAATGTCCAAATAGAACCAAAAGAATAACAACCAGAAAGCATTAGACCTAGGAATCTTAACATGTGATTTCCATATGTGCTTCAGTTACAGAGTTCTTGTGGGCTAACACTGTACATATATTAGTTTCTAGTACTTCACACTAGAACATTTTTGTTAAATATTTAATGCTGTCTGAAGAAATAGCTACTTTTTTAAAGAGACAAGTATCAAGTTTGCTTAAAACCTCAGATATACATGAGTAGTTGTGGTTACCCACTGCTTAGCGGAAACACATTCTTAAAGGAACACCCTTTTAACATCATGTATTCTATAGTTGAGCATAGACTCACACTGAATTCTCTTGAGCCAAGGTTAGTCTAAGAACCAGTGTTTAACACTGGAGAAAGATATTTCCTAGAATATTCAACTAGTGCAGGAATGTCAAACTCGATTTCATTGAGGGCCGCATCAAGGTTCTGTTTGACCTCAAAGTGGGGGGGAATCTTGACGTCACTCACTCAGGCCTGTGGTGGCCCAAGTGCTCTGCCAACCAAAATGGGCTCCCAATCTATATTTTCAGCTGGGACAGCCTCCTATAACCCTCTGGCAGCGAAAATGGAGCTTCGGAAGAGCCTATTTTCACTGACAGAGGCACCATGGGCTGGTCCTTCTCTGTTTCCAGGATGGCCCCACGGGCCAGATCTAAGCACCCTGTGGGCCGGATCTGGCCTGCTGGCCTTGAGTTTGACACCTCTGTACTAATGTTTGTTATGGAACCTGAATTTCTAATCTCTTATAACTATATCCAACATGAAGGAGAAAGGCAGCATCAATATTGCTTCAAATAAACAACAAGTAGTTAAAAGAATTATGCACAAAAGTAGACGATATTAGGAGATGCTATTAATTTAAGGTCTAAAATAGCTCCCATTTCCTTCTCCATCCCTGCCCCAGCTGAGTGTTAGACTTGCTACTGTGGAGGCTTTTGGACAAAAATAAAGTACAAATACATGGTAAAAAAAATTTCCTCGAATTTATCAGTAAGTTTTAGAAGAATTAAAAGGAGCTTCTTTCAGCAACTTCAAACTTTTTGTCCCTATTGACTCTCAGAGGTGAAAGAAGTTATATAGCTAGTTTTTAAAGTTTTTATTATTAAGTCTGGAACAGGAGATAATAGAATATTGAGTTTACTGAGAATATTGAGAATATACATCTTCACAACAAAACAGAACAGCACCCAGCTGCCAGAAATTTGATCTTGAAATCATGACAGGTTAATCAGATCATCTTGTCTATCACACTGACAAAAAGAGCTTATCTTAAAACTATCATTATGGCCATCTCATGAACCATGATCCAGCAAATAAACAACTTCAAATAAGTTTCAGGAAGAGAGACACAAGTTTAGTTATTTCTAGCTCCAAAATCAGTTGTGGTAGTCTTAGAGAAAGGTGCTAGCTTAAAGCACTAGAAAATTTCTGCTTTCTATTGATTACTGGGGTAGTTGAGAGTGGAATGCTCTCAACTATATGAGCTTTTTTGGAGACTGAAAGCTAACAATGGAGAATTATTAGAGACTATGATTTAATATATTTCCTGTGGCAAAGCACTATCCAATCAGTCATCAATGTGTAAAATGGACCTGTAATATAATAGACTGCCCTATTTGAGCAAACTTGTCAAGGACATCATAAACAAGCCTTTCCTGGAATTAATTTCTCAGAACTGACTTGTTCCAGCCTAAAGGTTTCCTATCTTCTGAAACAGACCGAATTATTGCTCATAGCACTCTTCAGGAATTATTCTTTTTTTGTGCCAAATCCAGTTGTTAAAGCCTGCAGCATTTATTAACTCCTCAGTGCTGGAGGAGATACGATCTAAATCTAATCTGGATGGTTTCTGAATGGCTTCCAACTCCCAGAATTGTAGCAATTGCCATGCTGGCTGGAAAAGTTGGCTCTTGAAGTATCAGGAGGGCATCCAGACTGGAGATGCCCACTTAGAAGCTACATATATCAGTAAATGATAATATAATCTTTGTTTTCAAAGTAGAAAAGTGGTATAATCATTTTTTAAAAATAAAGTGTAACATCTAAATAAATTAATTAGAAAATTTACACAGTCAGATTTTAGTCTCTCATACTATATCTGGATTGCAAGAATCCAGAAACTATGGGTCGCCAGCAGTGGATTAAGTCATTAAATTTCTCTAAGGCCTTCATAGGACATTGGCACTTTTACTAGGCTATCAAAGAATCACACCCAATTCTGAAGTCAATCCTGTAATATTTGAATGTCAATGATTATTCAAAGCATAGTTAAAAGAAGTCATTTTGATTTTGAGGAAAATATTGCAATAAACACGCTGTTCCTACAATATGCATGTCCAGTCAGCAACTAACTCCGTCAAACCTCTTTTTCAGTAGTTCTGGCAATCATACTTAAATTTGCCAGTTTTGTAGAGCCCCATGAACTGCAAATATCTGAATGATCATTAGATGGCAGCAAAGCATTAAAGGTTTTCTGTAATTCTGTGGTATTACTTTAAATAGGTTTATCTGAACTTTCCCTAGCTTTACAATATTTGCCCCTGGAGAGTGAATACTTGTAACGTTTCATGACATTTTTTCTTCCCACTGTATGGAATAGAAAGATGCTGATGAATGAATACATGGAAATGAAAAGCTGACCAGGTGATAGCACTCCAAGTATCAGTCTAGGTGAAGATTTACAACTCTATTACATCTTATCTCTCCAGATCTCTGAAAAGGAGAATGAGCTGTTTCATTGCATTCACTGCTGCATCCCTTCCCCGCATGAACCTCCCTCAATACTCTTACTGACAAGTGAACATTTCAACTGCTCCATGGAAAAATACTTACACCATGTGTTATTTACCATATGACTAGCAAGGGGAAAAAAGCTTTAAGAGAGGGAGAAAATGACCGCAAAAATAGTCAGCTGTTCCTAACTGTGAATAAGCATAAGGCACCCCAGGAAGGAAAGAAAAGATAATAAAAGAAAAGCATACAAGTAATTCAGGGCCTACCCTTGGCATCTAGGATAAACAATCAAAACAGTAGATTCAATCTTCTATCATCTTAAGAGTGGCATGCAGTCTGGGTTTTGAAACAGATTCTGACAAGCAACAGCAGATTACAATTGACTCCTGACAATTAGTCCCACTAGCTCCGGACATCTTAGTCCAAGCAATCCACCTGTCGATACCATGATTCACATGGAAGTAAGGCATAAGGATGGCCACAAGCTGGATTTCTAAGCAGTGACAGAAGGTAGCATCCATGAGGGAAAAGTGTGGATATTGTCGTGCCATATATAATTGTGCCTCCTCATCTTATTATTATTTTTTTTTAATATTTTAAAAAGTTTTTTATTATTTACACCTTAAAAACAATACACAAACGACTAACAAACATGAACACATTTAAACATAAAATTGACGGTAATAAGCATCAGCGGTAAGTATATTCCGCCTCTTTTCAAAATATTATATCATCTTATATCTTCTGCTCGAAGGATTTGATTTCAATGATCTCCCTCTGAGTCCCCATAAAATATCAATGTGCCTACATCTGACATAACCTTTTGAGATTATCCAGGAGAAACACACTTGTCAAAATAGTGGGTAAGGAAGATTGGAAATGCAAGAGAGGAAGGCCTGATTGCTTCATGGGAGCTTATAGGACCACAGCTGCCCATGCCAGGCCAATGTACTTGCCATGTCCCAATGGTCAGTAGTGGTCATGTTCCTCTGATACTTTGACAGATACTAGTATGATGTCTTCTTACTACAGCTGGCATATGAAATATACTGAAATATACTACCAATGAAATATGGTTTAGGATTAAGGAGCATTAGTTTTTGCTGGGACTGACTGGCTGAGGCCATGTAATTGTTAATCAGCATGGACTGCTTTGGTCATACAAAGCATTGTAGTTCTGATGGTTAACAAAGAAAATATCTCTGAAATGATGATCTAATGCACAGATGTCAAACTCAATCACGTCATGTGACGTACGTGATTATCGCGACGTTTTTTGCCTTTGTGGAACTGGGGTGGGCATGGCCTGTATGGAACACATCCAGTGTGTGAGCTGCCAGTTTGACACCCCTGATTACATGTTGCCTGGAGTAGATTAACAGCAAATTAAGGGCAACTGAGAAAGTGTCTGAAGAAACAGGGATCTGGGGGATTTACGCAAGTGATTAAGATATCATTGTGTTGTGGCTCCGACTCCCGACTCATTGCATACCCTAATATCCTAATATCAATTAAGATATCAGGGTGTGCAATGCCCTAACCATGCCCCCAGCATAATCCTTCATCCAAGCAGAGGGAAATGGGCCACTTAATTTTGCAGAGATAGGGGAATGTCCTCTTATGGGTAAACTCACCCAAACTGGGACTTAAGTAAACATGCAAATTTTAACTGAGAGAAGTTATTTGTACAAAGCACATAAAATAACCCCCAGGGCTGTGCAGAGATCTGAAACTTGTTTTTCATCTTAAACTAGGGTTGTTTTCTACATCATTTTAGTGCCAAGCAGCATCATTGAGCCAAAAAATTGATGATGGATATTATGCATTTTTAAAGATCCTTTTTAAAATGCTGAGTTTACTAGAAATATGCTAGATTAACAAAGCTTTCTGGATATTTGTTTTAATAAATCTGTTCTTGCTTGGCTGCTGTATTTTATGACTAATGTAATAAGACAGTGGGAAGAGAGGAATTATCTTCAAGCTAAGAGCACAGTTTTTTTTCAAACTCTGCATCATCAATTCAGATACTTTCCAGAATTTTGGATTGTCCTAAATGTTTTGTATAATTACTCTCCTATTTCATTTCTTTTTATTATTTTTCAAGACTTGAGTTTAATAGGATTAAAAGGCAGTTAATAATAGCTGTTAAAAGAAATGTTCATCCTAAAAAACTGGCATTAAAAAATGTAACAATGACTTCAGTATTATCACTGTGCCTCTTTAAAAATTATTTGAATGGGGGCCTTTCATCCTTGTGCCTGAATGACAGAATGCCTCTCTGCTACTAATTAAAGTAGCTGTTACTTTTTTAAGGCATCTTCAAGAGCCCGAGAAAAATGGCTGAGGCAGAAACTTGAGATAGGATGCTTTAATCAATACCAAAGAAGTGATATCCAAAGTACTATTTCAAGTCATTTTCACAAATTTATTTCAGCTATATTTTCTCCATGTCTATATCCCACACCCAGGAATATATAAATGCATTTTGCAAATTTAGATAAGGTTTCTTTCTCTTGTTGGCTTCACTTATTGAAGTCATGCATGTTGTAAGCAGTTAACTTAATTTAGATTAACTGAATAATCCAGGTCAAATAATTGAGCGTTCCTTTTTGGCCAATCCCTTTAGGCATAAAAGTTAATTCAGGTAGTCCTTGGACTTACAGGACTACCTTCTGCCCTTATCCCACTGCCCAGTGCGCTCACACAGGGCTGCGCTCCTCACAGTACCATCAGTCAGGCAGTGTCATCGGGTGGTGCCCAGGGCGAGGGCATTCTCTGTGGGTGCACCAGCCCTCTGGAACGAACTTCCCACTGACCTCCAGCCTGCCCCTGACCTCTGCTCCTTCCGTCGTGATCTTAAGACCTGGCTTTTCCACCAAATAGGCTGAGGCGATGGGGTTTTTTTAGATTACAGTTTTAAATTTAAATTTTATACTGGTTTTATTGGAAATTTGCATTTATTTTTAATATTTTTTA
>JANHFM010005559.1:13531-27672 GCA_032468115.1 Grayia smithii | reverse complement strand
TTTGTTTGATTTGTACTTCTGTGAGCTGCCCAGAGTCTTTCGGGAGATGGGCGGCATATAAATATGATTAATAAATAAATAAATCTTTGAAAAATGAAAACACGTACACAATTGTTATCATTTGTTGAAAAATGGCAAAGTAATGAAGGGTAAAAAGAAATCATTTGAGTAGATCAAGAGGGTTTTCTTTTAAGGTCTCGCAGGAATTGTAAGGAATAAAATTGAAAGGGATAGGAATTGGTTTTAAATTTATGGAACAAAAAAGACTAAACAAAATAGGTTTGGAGTCCCGAATGTGCAGTGTAATTATAGAATTATTGGAAAAACATTAGATCATTTGCATCTTTTGTTCAAATTATAAGAGAACAGTAGCATTGAATATGTTTTTTTTTAAAAATTGATACCTTTAATAGTACATTAATTTGATACCTTTAATAGTACATTAATTTGATATCTGTAATAGTACGGTATAACATTAGAAATGTACTACAGAATTAGTTTAGGTATAACTAACAGAGGCCTTTCCAATCTGGTGTTTTTCGGGCAAGTTAGACTTTAAGGCCAACAAGCTTGGAATGTATAACTAGCATTTCGGAAGTTTATCAGTGTATAGGTAAGAGGTGCAGGTATAGAGGTTTTTTGTTTTTTGAGGGGCTTTTTTTTTGGAAAACACTGATTTGAATATGAATTTGAATTTATTTCTCACAGGATAAAGATGAATGCATCAAATTACCAAGTATCTGTGGAGAAAGGATGAAATGCCTGAATACACCAGGTAATGAGTGACAAAAACATTATGTGTTTCATAGTCTTCTTTTACAGTATACATCTAAAAATTCAGACTTTCAGTTTTCCTTTTGTTTGTTAGAATCAGTGGAAATCCAGATGATCAGGATTGATTTGTCTTGCTGATTTCAGTGGCACTAATGTCCATCTTAATCTTGGTCCTTAATCAGAGTCAGCTGTGTAGAAAATGATTATGTATGATAGGAAAATGATTTATTTACAGACACAAAGAATTGCCAAATTCTGTTTTTAATAGAAACAGTTAAATAATATGCATGTAATATAGATTCATTATAATCTTATTCTATGATTTCCCTATGGAAGTTGTGGGTTTTCCATCTTTTGAGATTTTTAAAATGACACTGGATAACTACTTCTAAAGGATAGTTTACAAATAGTCCTTGACTTACAACAGTTCATTTAGTGATTGTTTGAAGTTATAATGGCACTAAAAAAAGTGATTATGACAGTCTGAATTTTGATCATGTGACCACTGGGAAGCTGCAACAGTTGCAACAGTTGCAGCTTCCCAGTGGTCACATGCTCAAAATTCAGACACTTGACAACGGACTCATGACAGTTGCAATGTCCTGAGGCCATGGGACCTTCTGATAAAGTCAACGGGGAAGCTAGATTCACTTAACAACTGTGACAAGAAAGGTCATAAAAATGTGGCAAAATTAACTGAACAACTTTCTTGCTTAGCAACATAAATTTTGGGTACAATTGTGATTGTAAGTCGAGGACTACCTATAGTTGGTTTTTCTGCAAATTTCAAAAGGTTAGACTAGATTATCTATTTTTGGGGTTGTTTCTAACATCTCAGTTCTATGTCCTGAAGCATTTACTGTAACATTGGATTAGAAACACAAATTAATTTATTTTGGGTTGGATGTAGATGACATGTATTTCTGCATTTAAGGCAAGCTTCATTAATTCATTCTTCTTGAACTTGTAGAAAGCAAGATTTCTGAATGTTGACAGATAGTTCACAACAATTCCCCTCTTTTAGAATTGTGCTTCCAAAAGGGGAAGGTGAGGTTTTATGTCTCTGGACCATTGAATTGGAGAAATTTTCCAGTTCTGAAAAAGTGCAGGTCCAGAAGATGATTCTGTATTTGATTGAATGAAAATAGTGAAATATAATTAATCTGACTGTTTTTTCCACATTTAATATTCCCCCCCTCCACTTGTTTATTTAACTTATTGCATTTTTACCCTGGCATTACTATTTTTACAAGTAGCTCAGAGCAGTGAATGTACATAATATCCTTCTTCCTACTTTCCTCACAAAAACAATCCTGTGAGATGGGTTGGGTTGAAAGAAAATGACTGGCCCAAAATCACCCAGCTGTTTTTCATGACTAAAGTAGAATTAGAACTTTCAGTCTCCTGGAAACTTTTTCCCCATTTGTTGCATTAATAATTACAGCTGGCAATTTTACAGGAACTTTGGCTATTATTCCTAACATTTCGAAAGTTTATATCTGAATTGATTGAAATGAAGCACCTCTGGTCTACGGCAAATAAAATGGAATTGTTTGGCTAAAGAAAACTTGCCATTCATACAAAAAATACAAATGTTTCTGATGATTCATCCAAATTTATTAGCTAAAATTCATAATTAGGAGGCTACACTTCTGGGAGGCAAGGTTCAATCAAGTAGTGAAGTGATGGTGCATTTTTGATAGGACTGTGTCATATGAATGAGTGTGGGCTGAGTTTTGCTTTCCCCCACCCAGATTTTCAAGGAGAATTTTCTTTTGTTTCAGCTGCCTGAACTGAGTCTAATTTTCTTAGATGTCCCAATTCGTAATGGAAAAAAATTGCGCACCAATCATTGAAAGGTGGGGATAAAACTGGAGAAAACTTCCAAGTTGTAATAAGGTGTTTGGCCTCTTCTTGAATTGAATCCATTGACTTGTGACTGATTAGTGTAAATTTCATCAGACATTCAGTAAATAGGGTTTAATTGTTGCAGGTAAATAAAATCCGGCTTCTGACTGAATTATTTTTTCTTCTTGTGAATAGGAGGTTTCCGCTGTCTTGGAATGGCAGAAAAAGAGGCTGCTCTGGGACTGTGTGGAGAGGAATATTTCTTTAATAAAGAACATCAGGAGTGCCAGGCCTGTCTCGTGTGTGATGGTGGAGCAATTATTTTACCTTGTTCGCTTGTGAGCGATACAGTTTGTTCAACAGTTGTTGAAACCATTCTGTCTGAGACATGGGCTGCAAATACAGCTTTACCCTTGTCTGGCTCATATCAGATCTACCCTGGGTTTAACCTAAAGTTAAAAGAAAAACAAGGATGCGATATGGGAACTCTTGAAGAGGACAGCTTGGTGTTCAAAGACCATGGCTTAATGTGGGCTGATTTTAATTTTGCTGTGAAACATAACTGCAGAAATTTCCTCCACCTTTCCTTAAAATTCAAGGACAGTGAAGAAGGCTATGAACTAAGTGGAGTTCGTATTGAACAACCAGAAGGTAAACTTTTTCAGAGTGCCAGTGTGAGTAGTGCTGCAGAAATAGAGCCAAGCCAAACCCTTTCGATATTTTTGAAGAGCCCGAATCAATTCTGCAACCAAAGTAAAGATTTAGACATATATAATCTTCAAACCCCTCTCAGCTTGTTTTGGTTATCTCATGATACAGGAGCAGTAGCCATGACTGCACAGATAATGACCTCAGTTCACTACCAGACAAATTATCAACCAACCTTTAAAATTGTTTCTCTTTCTGACTCTTATATGCTAACCTTATCTCATGATGGTAGAGCCATCAAGTTTACTGAAATGGGGGTTGTGAAATTTGTTTTCCAACAAGCTCTATATTCCATGGGTCACACCTGCATTCATGAGGGATTCAATATGGTTGTTTATCTGAACAAAAATGGAACTAATGCAGAACTGATGACAGTTTATAAATCTGGAGTCAATTACAGAGATACTTCAATCTCTGTTTCTGGAGCCACCAAAGTCAGTACTGGGGATCTAATGAGCTTTGAGATCCTTTCTCCTGCACAATGCAGCATTCGTTATTTTGGAGACAGCTCTGGAATTAGTACACTCAGTCTCATCTGGCTTCCATCTGCTATTTCCACTGCACTGTCAGCCAGAGTCTCTCTAATAAGATTGCCTACAGGAGTTGTCAGAAACAAAGTTTTGGATTTTGCACAAGTCTCAACCTATGAGAAACAGATCTATTTAATATCTACTGGACAATTTGCCCAAAAATATTTTGTGTTTACAGAAAGAGGAATTGCTAGTATTGTGTTCACTTTAAAATTAATTCATTCATGTAATATGCTCCGGGTAACTTTAAATCAGTACATCAGTGATAATGCCTCTCTTAACATAATTGCTCAACAAATTGGAGGCCAAGAACCTGAAGGTAGCATCTGGACCAGTGTTAGCCTTCGTTCTTCCTTCAAGGTTCACAATGGAACCATGATATCTGTATCGCTAGACTGTGTCCGTGGCAGAATTAACCACATTGCTCATGAATATGGAACAAGCTTATCTATCTTATGGATATCTTCATAGCTTTGCTTGGAGGACTTTTAAAAGAAACTTTGAAAATTGAAGTAAATGGGTTGCATCTATTGAATAAAGCCCAATTTGGTGCCTATGGGAGTCAGAATTTTCAGTCTAGTGTACATGAAGGGACCAAGACTGAAAAAGTCACAGTTCCCTTACTTTTCCTTATGTTTTGTTGCATGAAATAAATTAAACAGTCAACCTTTTGATAATAGGATTGAATGAATGATTGATTGATAGAAAATGAGAATTGTGAGTAAGGTACCATCTCTACTGAGTTTCTGTTGGATGTTCTGGCCATCCCATGTGTTCTTGGGCTGGGAAAGTATTGGAAAGACTATATGTTATCATTAACTCTTATTGGCCAAATTAAGGGAGAAGGAGAAAAAAAGCAAGAATATTCAATGCTGCATCAACTGATCCACCCAATTTTCACTCTGCCTGCAGGCCATCCTTTTAGCAATTCCCATCCAACTATCTGCTTTGCTCATCACTGCCTAGTATCCTCCTCCTCTGCCTCTCCTGACATGATCTCAAGCTGAGGGAACACTGAAAAACCCATCCCACCTGCCCCCTGGCTATCACTCTGTAAGTGAATCATGAGCAAAACAGTACCTTCACTGTCCTTTTAAGGGAAGTAAATACAGAAGGAAAGCAATAGTGAAGGAGATAACCTTTCCCTACTGTAACAAAACTCATTGGTGGCCTAACACAAGGAGTGGGAGCAAGGAGATGACAAAAATACACAACTGAGTTGAAACAAATTCATGGCACCTAGGCTATACAGCATACCAGTTGCCCCAAGAAGAAGGGCAGCAGATACTTCTCATGGGTTCCTAGAAGTGCATAGCAACGGACTACTGACATGATGGATGATTAGTACCTAGAATCCAAAGATTTTGCATGCAAAACATCTAATCATCTCCATCAGCTTTTGATACAACAGTATTCAAAGCATTGTTAGCGAGTAGCCTAAGAACATCTTCTGGCAACAATCACCGTGATGCACAAATCAGTGAGCCATAAGCACATTTTTAACTAAACCAAACCATTTTCTAGAAGCAAGAAAGTTGTATAGATAATGTCCTCTTGTCCTCAAATGCCTGCTCAGCTATTATACACTCTTGTTGTGGAGTGCAGGAGAAATGGTGGGAAATCATCAACTATGCCTGAAATGCACACTTCCACAATAACAACTCAAGAGAAGAAGCTTAAAACACCTGCTTTTTGTAGTAACCTTCAGAACCACTTGCACTGAGGCCCATAAACTGGCCAATAAATTCATCCCAACCTGCAGCACTATGCTGTGATAATACTTTCTTCTTCTTTCTGGACCATATTTGTTGATTATAAGGTTTCAAATACATGGAATCAAAGCCATCTTACCGAGTCCAGAGGAAGAACCAACCCTCAGGAAGCCCATTTATTCCCCATCTTCACAATAACTATCAAGTAAACCTCATGCAGCACACAAACCACCCTGCAGAATATCTTTCATGCTGTGAATTTCTGCATCAGAATCAGTAATCCTGTGGAAGCATTCAGTGTTAAAGTTGGCTTGTCTCTCCAAGGCTATAGCCAGCTATCACCTTGCAGGCAAAGCATGTAGGTGCCATACTGCCATCCTAGAGCTATAGCCAAAACTTACTGGGAAGCACTGCATGCAATGCTCAGAAATGTTCTAACAGTATTTATTTTATACATATTTAGTAGGATTTTCTTCCTATAGATGAGCGGGCATTTATATTTTATGTGTATATGCATGTGTGTATGCGTATGTGTATATGCATATGCACACATATGTGCATACATTTATATATATATATAAAATGAAGCTAGGTGGATGGACTCAATTACATCATAATAGGTGCATCATTGGAAAACCTGAAGGACCAGGCTGGGTACAATCCCCCCTGGATAAAATGTATTGTTTTGTTAAGAATCAAAGCCAACTTGAGAGGACATAATAAATATGAAGTGCATGATCAATACTAGCCTGTACACATATGTAAGTACAACCACTAGCCTTAAAATTATTCTCTTCTTGCTTTTTCCCTGCTTTTCTTGGTTAACACCTGTTGCAGATGTTGTCTTTCCTAGCATAATGGTTATAATACTTGTCTTGAATGCAGAATATCTCTAGTTTTAAACTCAGCAGACGGGTATTTTTAATTACTTTTTTTCTTCACTATCTACTGTTTCTGCTAGGCAGTTGCTGTTTGCCAATTAATAGTGCATTTGTGGACTTGATACCCAAAAAAAAGTATGTTTACTTGTATTGTGGCATAATTCAGCAGATATTTTCCCAAAATTATTAAGATATAGAAATGTATAAATATCCATATAATTTCAGTCAGGAGAAAAGTGATAGACTGTCATCTCCATGGCAGTTAGTGGTGATTTCAAGGCATTTTCCTCCCTTGGATATAGACAACATAAAAGAATGTGATATCTGCTGCTACATTTAGTTTCAAATCTGCTTCAAAGTTTGCCACACAGCTAGCAAAATGTCAGCATGTATTCTCTCTCTCCTTTGGGCTTTACCCCAAAGTCATTTCACCAACAGACAGTAGCCATGAAAACCAAACTAGGAATACCAAAGTAGTTTGTCACAGCCTACTTCTGGGATGTTCTGTTGAGTTCCCAGTTAGGTCTACAGCAGTGTTTTTCAACCTCAAGAAGCTTAAGCTGTATGAACTTCAACTCCTAGAACTCCCCAGAATTCTAGAAGTTGAAGTCTGCACAGTTTAAAGTTCCTGAGGTTGAAAAACACTGAACTAGATCTGGAGTATGGTCCTGAAATTTCTCAGCAGTCTTCTGTCCAGTTTGTAATTATGGCTTGGGAGCTACTAACTTGCTCACAATAAATGATTTGATTTCTGCAGGACGCAACTGCAGTTGAGCTCCTGCATTTGAGAGTCAAAAGCTACCATCTGTTACATGTCTTCCTGACAGTAAAACCACAAGAATATTAAATAGAATCAAGAACTTTCTGTTCCTGAAATGTTGAAAAATCGGTTGTCCATACCCTCTTCATTAGCAATTGCTTTCAGCTACTTGGAAGGTATAAATGTTATATGCTATTCACTTGCTTAAATTTTTTTTTCCATACTCTTCTACTGAGTTGCTTTAAGCCTTGAAAAGCTCACAAGTGACTGAGAAATAAAACATTATTACGCTTTTGACAACAGTATCTAGGTACTTTTTTGCTTGATTATCCTTCAGACTTCATGTAATTTCTTCCATAATTGCAGACAAACAACAGCAACCATAAACAACAATAGGTAAAACAATTGAACTTACTTAAAGGAAGCTAAAAGGCAGCACAATTTATGTTCTTAATTATGTGTTCATTCCAACAGTTAATATTCAAAATGTAGTATTTCATCCATTTAGAAAACCTTTGCTCAGCCTAGGAGCATCTGACTGCTATCTAAAGGTTGCCAGATTCATTATTTCAAACTAATTTTTCTTTAAAGACACCCCTGTGAGGCATTCCTGAGTGCTTCCATCTTAATCACTTCAAAGCAAATAAGACCAACGGATGATTTAAAGTTCTAGGCACATCTGAACCTCATGATTGTATAACCCTTGGCTGAGAGGAGATTAAAAAACTTCAGGGAATATGAACAGATTGCAAGCAGAGGAAGAATACAGGTGTTTTACATCAGACAAAAATTAACTCACATTCATTTTGGAAGTAGAAAGATTTAGTTGGTATTACAAAATATTTTACTTCAGGAAAAGATTTGTTGTATTAAGAAAGAAAAAACAGAGATAGAATGTTTGTCTTAGGGCCAATAGGAGAAGTATTTGAAGTGTATTTTATTTGTGGAATGACAATTTTTCAAAGAACTGAATGTGTGTGTGTTTAATACAATATCGGTATTTTTGTATTCCTGCAATTATGTTTCAGTATGAGGTTGTGATATTTGATGCCATACCTGCAAGAGAAGATGTCATGAAGTAGAAGAGGGGTGTCAAACTGGCGACCCGTGGGCCAGATGTGCCACACACAAGTCACACCCACCCCAGCTCCGCAAAAGCAAAAAAACATTGCGATACTTCAATATGATGCAGCAAGTTTAGTACCTGAGAAGTAGAACATCTAAGTCAGAGTTTCTCAAACTTGACAACTTTTAAGGTGTGTAGACTTCAACTCCCAGAATTCCCTAGCTGGGTAAGAAATTCTGAGTGTTGATATCCACACATTTTAAAGTTGTCAGGTTTGAGAAACTGACCTCCTGCGAAGACTACATTGCTAAGCAAAGGAATCAGTTTTTTTCTGTACTCTGTGTGGGTCAAAGGTTTGGCTTCTCATTGGATTAATGTTTATATCTGTGAATAAAGTCTGGCACTATAATATTAATGAAAGCTTTGCCAAAAAGCTGTAATTTAAGAAGTCTGTTTTTGTCTCCCTGAATGTTATTGTTGAGAATGAAAAATCTTCCCTTTCCACATTTTTCTACGGTTGGCAGTTTTTCCTATTGCCCCTATGTGCCAGGGAACATGGCACATTGTTTGGTGAGATTAAAACAGGTGTATGGATGCCAGTTATTGGTGTCTCTGATTCAGAAGTGCACTTTGAGATACACATAGTTCATTTCATCAGGGCAGAGATTTTGGTGTTTAAGAGAAGAGCGAGAAGAATATTCAAACAGCATTAAAAGCAAAAGTACTGCCAATGTGATTCTCTTTGATTATTTCCTGATTATTTTTTTATAGGTAGTCCTCAACTTAAGACCACAATTGAGCCCAAAATTTCCGTTGCTAACGGAAATAAATTTTGTTAACTGTTAAGTAAATTTTGCCCCATTTTACAACCTTTCTTGCCAAAGGTGTTAAGTGAATCACTGCAGTTGTTAAGTTAGTAACATAGGTGTTAAATGAATCCAGCTTCCCCATTGACTTTGCTTGTCAGAAGGTTGCAAAAGTGATCACATGACCCCAGGAAAGTCAAATAAGTTGCTCAGTACAAGAGCAGTGAATTCAACCAAATTGCCTGGCTTAACTGTGTTGTGTGAAACATAAAATCTAGTCCACTGTAGGCCAGGGGTCATTTCCTAGCTAATCAATACTCTGGAGAAAGAAGAGAAAAGCATGCAGTGTTGAAAACAAAAGAAACTCTATTAGAAAACACACATCATCAGAGTACCACCTGTCAAGCACAAGAAATCTGGAAGCAAGACATTCAAATGAATACAACTCTATTCCATGCTAACACTAGAAGAATCTGAACCAATAATAGTCAAAGCAAATTGGTGGTAGATAAGAATCAACAGAATTCAATGTGGATTAGATATTGTCAGCCTCTTTGATGCTTGCTTGCTATTGGCTGCCATAGTAACGGGAAGGGGGGGAAATTGGCATTTGCGTGGGGAAGTGAGCTGGAGTGAAGACGGCCTGTGTCAACCCAAAGGGAGGGATGCTCTTATGATCTACTATGCAGTTGAACTTTTTTTAATGCCCAGTCAAGGTCAACTGTCTCAGCATACCAGATGGGCGAAAAACCTGAAGACATATGACACCATATGGAATGGGGATTGGACATTCAGTCTGGGTCCCTGGAGGGAGGGATTTGGGGAAACTTTCAAATAACTTTTACGCCTTTTGGCTCAGATCTTGCTTTTCTTTCGTTGCTATCATTTCAAACTCAATAAAACTTCTTCTCTGCAAACATGGAGTTGGGGGTTTTCTTTCTTGGGTTTTGAATGGAAGCACACCATCAAATATCTTGTGAGCATGAGAACTGATAACGTGCTTGACCCCTCTCTCGGGCTCATCCTGGTCATCTCCTAAACCAGCTGTCCCCAACCTTTTTGTCACTAGGGACTGGTTAAGTGGAAGATAATTTTTCCATGGAGTGGGTAGGGTGGGGAGGAGAAAGGTAAAACTTAGTTCCCTCACAATTGCAGCTTACATCTTGCTCCTATGAGAATCTAATGCCTGAAGATCTGAGGTAGAGCTGAGCACTGGGGAAAGCCTGCAAATACAGATGAAACTTCACTTGCTCACCTGCTGCTCATCTCCAGCTGTGTGGCCCAGAGTTGGGGATCCCTGTCCTATATCACCCAAATATTGTCTCTTTATAGGCCATAGGCTCTGTTGTCTGCATGCTAATGACAAGGGATCCATTAATAAACAGGGGTTCATGAGACACCAGGTAAGATTGGAAGAAACAGATTGGCTTTCTCAAAATGTCTGTCCTTGATCTGGTTAGAATGATTGTGTATTGCCAGATTCAATAGTAAAGAATTACAAGTAGTCATTTAACAATCATAACTGGGACCAGCACTTGATCACTAGGTAGAAAATGATATGACCATGATTTTACATATAGTTTTACTTCAGCTTTCCTTTTCCCCCACTCCCTGCTCTTAGGAATGTTCACCATGGCACTGGAATAATTTAGCAAGAAAGAGATTAGTATTTATATTTACATTCAGTGTAAAGGACAGGATTACAACAGAATAATCAGGCACACAATAGGGAAAACACATAGAAAGAAATGCACCAGCACTGGCTGTTTGCCTAGCATGCTTGCAGCTCTGAGCTGCTTGGAAAGAAAACAATAGCGGAAGGTCCTAAAGTAATTAAAGTCTTATCAATCACAAGCAGAGCCAGCTAGTTAAGATCACAGACCTGAGCTTGCCCTTAGCACCTTTTGGGGGAGGTCTATGGGGAAAAAAGCAGCTCAGGAAGAGATTATTTCTTTAAGCAACTCTCTGCTTCACCAAGATGGGGAAAAACAAAGCAAAGCAGGCACAGGATCCCCATATTACTGCTATTGACCAATGTGAACACATGACTGAGAGATGTGCAAACGTTGTAAACATGGGCATTGGTGGTCAAGTTATTTTTTCATCACCATAATTTTAAATGGTATTGCTTAAGAGAATGCTAAGTGAGGTCTACATGTATGACTGAGTTAGCAATAGCAATAGCACTTCGACTTCTATACTGCTTCATAATGCTTTTACAGCCCTCTCTAAGCAGTTTACAGAGTCAGCATATTGCCCCCAATAATCTGGGTTCTCATTTTACCAACCTTGGAAGGATGGAAGGCTGAGTCAACCTTGAGCTGGTGAGACTCAAACTGTTGAACTGCCGAACTGCTGGCAGCCAGCAGTCAACAGAAGTAGCCTGCAGTACTGCATTCTAACCACTGCTCCACCATGTCTCAGTGGTTAGTGGCACAGAGTTAGTGGTTGATTGAATTAATTATAATATTTGAATGGCCCTTTGAGTCTTTTACTTTGTCTATATTTTGACCTATTAACAGAATATTAAAGGCACTACTGTAAGTCTTTGTGATCTATTGTATGACACCCAGAATCACTTCTCATGAAATGGGCAGCTTTATAAATTTGCTAAATATGTAATAAACAAGGGGAAACTTCTGCTGGTTATCTGAATTGGTGAATGCATTTTAAATTTTCTCACAAATTTTCCATCCAGTTGCTCCATTGCTTTTGGCAACTGGATGGAAACTTATCTTTTTGCTTGCTGACCTATTTTCTGCTACTGTATTGCCCTTCAAACTTGAAGAAGACCTGAAATGAAAACTTTCTTTGGTGTTTCCAAAATAGAGCAAAATCCAATGGAGTGAATTTCAGGTGGCTTAAAAGGCCAAATGCTAAGGTTTCACCAAGTGTGTGTCCTCTGGATTTTAAGCACAGTCAGTGGGTTTTTATACTGAATCAATAGCACCCAATTTATTTCCTCTGATGGATGACTAGATTTCCCTCCTTTATCAAAGCTAAGATTTCTGTACTTAGATTATCTGATATTTCTGTAGTAAGAGCCTGCAAAAGGAGGGTCATCACCAGAGATTGGGGTCAGTTCTTCAAATATCAGGTTACTTATCTTTCTGGGATTTTTTTCTAGCCTGCACCAAAAAAAATTTAGTTGTGTCATTCACCAAGGTCAGGTTGTTTATTAGAATTCATAACTCTTGTCATTCTTATCATAGTTCCTTTGGTTGGAAATAAATGCCACACAAGACTTCCAATGCTTGTCGGTTAGGCTCTCTGCAGTAGCAATACAATTTCCCCCTTCAACATATTTTCACTTAGAATATCTGCTGGACCTCCAGGGAGATGCTCATGCCCAGGTTACTCTCATTCAATTTATTGGCATGGACATTTGTTTTTAGAAGTGCTGCAGCAATTGCATATAATGAAGTTGGTAATTACATTTCTCTCATGTGAATGGTAACATGGCCCATGGCATAATTAAGTTTAACTTTAGAATTAAAGGAGGAAAAGAAAGTGAAGAATTGCTGACAGCTACAGAATCTTAAATTCTCAAAGTGACATTGACTAGAAGAGATGAATGGAAGTTAAAAAGCAAAGATAAAGTGGCAAGCAATTGACACATAGATCCCACACCCCAAAAGTGTGCTCAGCTCCCAGTTGGTCAATCTCTGAATACTGAGATCACACTATCATTTTTCTGTTAACCAAATCAATTTGAACACTCTGAACAGTTTTATGCTTTCTGAGGGCAAATTCACCTTTTGGGGATCTCAAGGAATGTCCACTTTAGATTATATATGACTATCTAATGGCTACATTTCTTTGCAAAGTTTTTAGCATAGCTTTTCATTTAGAGAGTGACCACCTACCATTACTTTCTTTTGAAACTGAAGAAATTGAGCAGAACCAACTGCAACATCTTAAATAAGTTCTGTTTTATCATGGGTATCTATCAGTTTTATCAGATAGACCATACAGAATACCCAACCTGTTGTAGCCTGTTGGCCACCAATCTCTCCAGAACTGAATCAGATGAGAAGGAGGCATGGGAGTCAGGATCAGCATCAAGAGAGCTCCGAAGGGGAAAAGGGAATGGAGCTGTCAGAGAGAGAGATAGAGGCAGATCCTGGGCCGGCTGTCAGCCTCAAATGGAGAG
The DNA here is from genome assembly GCA_032468115.1 of Grayia smithii. NCBI lineage: Eukaryota > Metazoa > Chordata > Lepidosauria > Squamata > Grayiidae > Grayia > Grayia smithii. The sequence continues at coordinate 14,434 of JANHFM010005559.1, read as the reverse complement.
TCAACAGCCCCCAGGTCTGGAGGTGGCTGATGAGGAAGAGGAGGAACAGCTGGGTCCAGTGCCTGATGCTTGGATGCACAGAAGGCAGAAGAGAGAAGAGCAGTGGAAATCTGTGGGCCGATCCTTGGGACGGAAGAACTTCCTTCTTGTCAAATGTTGTATTTTCTTTATCTGGTGGATGAAATTCATGATGGATGAAGTCAGCACCTAAAGAAAATCACTACCTACTTTGGCATTCCTCATTTCTTCCTTTCTCTTCAATCAAGTAGAGGACAGATTGCTTCGGCCAGAAACCTGAATGGATCATTTGCGAATAATTTTGGGAACCAGGCCAACAAGAGACAGTGGTTGACTAAACTCACCCATCCTAAAATGAATGGGTCTATGAATTGCTGGCAAGGAAGAAACCAGAAGCTGTAATATCAGATGGAACATGGAAGGTATCCAGAAAGTGAATGTTTCATTATTCATTTCTGTCTGAGGTGCTGCACAAGGATAGAATGAGACATGGAATCACTTGCCATTTCTCCTAAGTACTATGATTTATCACCTACCTGTCAGGGAATAATTTGCAAGGCTGTTTAGATATCTTATGGGATGGACTCATGAATACCCCCCCCCCCCACACACACACATATAAGGGGTTGTATTCTCAGTTCTGATTTATTATGAAATTGTATTGTCAAGGCAAGTCTGTGATAGTGGCTTTTTAAATTCATTTTATATGCTTATATATTTTAAAAGACCTATAATTGTCAGAATGAAGAAGAACTATTTCAAATTCCTTCTTGCATAAAGTTTTGCTTGACTGAGTCCCCATAAATTATCTCTGTCTGTCTGTCTGTCTGTCTGTCTGTCTGTCTCTATCTATCTATCTATCTATCTATCTATCTATCTATCTAT
>JANHFM010005558.1:47595-60538 GCA_032468115.1 Grayia smithii | reverse complement strand
GCTTCTATTTTAAAATTGTTTTAATATATATTTAAATATCTAAATTTTATATTGTATATTGTTTTTAATTTTTGTGAGCCGCCCCGAGTCCTTCGGGAGATGGGCGGCATATAAATCAAATCAAATCAATAAATAAATAGTGATTTATTAATACATATGCTTTCCTGCTTAGTAAAGATTAAATATTGCTTGGCTTTGCACAGGATAAACATAATGGTATATAAAATAAAATCCTAGGTATAAAATTTGTATACCAGTTTTAGAAAATGGAACTGTAGCTTGTTGCTTATTTGAATGAACAGGTATTCTCTTCTATCACCTACCCCAAACCCACAGATAAAAGTACAAGAACAATAGAAGTCCATAAAGTATGAATATTTTATTTAACAAGTAAGCATCAGAGGCATTATTTAGAACAATGTAACAAAACGTCAGCCCTGCATAGGATCTGGGATTTAAAAAAAAATACATGAAAATGTATGTTTTGACAGTTTGCATTAACTAGAAGTAAAAAACAACAACAATCTTATTTTGTATTCTGAAGGCAAATATGATACAAAATATATGAGATAAATCTAAAAGCGTTATTAATATTATAATTACATTTTTATCTTCACTGTCAGGCATTCAATTCCCATGGCATAGCTTTGAGCTTTCTCAAAAAAAGAAAGTAAATAAGTGGACATGATTCAGTGAAATTAAGCTAGAGGTACCAGGGCTGTAAGCACTTAAGATTTTCAGTATCTTTTTCTTGCCATCTTGTAATCATTCAGATTTTTGCAACCCAGATTTTTTCCCTTCCTTTCTTGAAGTGTGTTTGATTCTCAGAGAAACAGCCTGCACAAGTCCCTGCAGTTTTCTTGGCATGTTTTTTTTTCTGAAGTTATTTGCCATTACCTCCTTCCTACTGTAAGTCTCAGAGAAAGTGACAGGCCCAAGATCGCTCACCTGGCTTTGTGCCTAAAGAGGGACTAAACCAGTGGTGAAATCCAATTTTTTTACTACCGGTTCTGTGGGTGTAGCTTGGTGGGCATGGTGTGGCTTGGCAAGCGTGGCTTGGTAGGCGTGGCAGGGGAAGGATACTGCAAAATCTTCATTCCCACCCCATTCCAGGGGACAGATACTGCAAAATCCCCATTCCCACCCCACTCCTGGGGGGATATTGCAAAATCTCCCTTCCCCCCCACTCTGGGACCAGCCAGAGGTGGTATTTGCTGGTTCTCTGAACTACTCAAAATTTTCGCTACCGGTTCTCCAGAACCTGTCAGAACCTGCTGGATTTCACCCCTGGACTAAACCTTACAGTTTCCCAGTTTCTAGCCTGTCCTAACCACTACACCAAAATAGTTTTCACAGTAGCCCTGGATAAGTAGTTAAAACATTTTCAGTTCTGTACATAGTAGTACAAACTATTAAACTTAATGGCCTACTTCTAAGTAAGCATGCATAAGATCAGACATTACAATGGACTCACTGAAATCAGTGAAATTCAATGCAGTTCTAGCTAATTTCAATGGATCTATTCTAGGCACAACTACTTCCTGAAACAATTCATTAATTTTAGAAAGCTTATATCTTTAAAATGATCATGCTTAATTCTGGATAATTCATTTCAAGTAATCCCTCCTGAGCTGGCTGAACTTTTAGTATCTCATAAAAATTGTTCAGAGCAAGATGAGAACAGACATGCAGTACAATCCTAAAGTTTTAATCTACAGTATTAATATTTTTTATTTGCTACAAATATTATTCATTTTACTAATAGAACTATTAGCAATGAAAAATTATTTAGGTACAATTGTACTGTATTAAATAAATGCAAAATATGTTTTATACCTTAAATAAACTTAAATTGTGTGTAAATTCATAAAATTTTCTAAGACTGTATTTCAAATGAAGCTGTACATAAAGTCATTTAGTACTAAAAATCTACATTTTTTCAAGTATGAATCACTCAGAAATATTATTGCCAATGCTTGTGCTATAGTCAAAATCCAGGTAATAATCTTGAAAATGTCATTTGGGATCATTCACATCTTGATATATTTGGATTGAGTTTTTCACTTAATTTATGTATGAGAATTGCCAATTCCTCCGTTGCTTGAGATTTGTCTTCCAAAAGTTCATAGCGAAGACTAGAAATATCTTGTTTAATTTCCTTTAATTCACCTGTGTAAAAACAAAAAGACTTTTAACATAACTTGATAAATTATCATCTGCTACATTGTTCATAGTAGTTCATAAGACCAAACCAACTGTTTGGTGCTTCAATTTATCATCACATAAACAGATATTTAAAGTCATTACAACTGAAAGCTTTGAAAAAATGTGAAATGACTGAAAGATGTACTGTAACCTTCACTTTTTTCAGTTTGTCTTCTAAACAAAAAGTTTCACAGGCAAGCAATGATACATCTCTGATGGAATGGGACAATTCTCCACAGCCAACTCGCTACGGCTAACTTGTCGTGGTCTACTTGCCACAGCCAATTTGCCGCAGCCAACTTGCCATGGCCAGCTTGCCGCAGGGCAATTCAGGAATTCAATTTAATTATTTCAAATAATTTAAAAAATATTTTAATTTTTGTCATTCACATTTTATTTTGTCCCTCCTTTGGCATCCTTTCTTTAATGATTCTATGTGACTATTTCTTTGATATTACTGTAACTCTTGTACTGTGGTGAGTTGTCCTGCAGTGACTTGGGCAATTGGCCATGGAGAATTGGCTTTCTAGAATTTTTAACAACCTGCAGACATGGAAGTTTTATAATGTTTCTTCTTGAGGTAAACTTCCTCAAACAAAGAAGCAAACAAATATAACCTCCTCTCCAGTTCATTATCTTAAAAACACACATAAGTGAGTTACCAAAAGAAAGGCACTCTCCAGTCAATTTTAATTACTTAAAATTTTAAAGTTTAAAATCTCATTAACTTCAAAAGTTCAGCATAGTGTATTGACTTTGAAATCTTTAAGTCTGCATTGTGTTTAAACATATTAAAATTACCCTTCTCTGATTTTCTGGAGTTTTGACTCGAGGGAGGCTGGGTGATATTAATCACAATGTGATAACTGTTGTAGAAACTAATCAAATGTACTCATTTGTCTCTTCATATGAGCATCTAAATGAACGGCATCTAAATGGTAGCTATATAGTTATTTACATGTTTTGAAGTTATTCTTAATATAATAAATGTTTATTGGAATATGATTTATTCAAGACAGTCAAATCTCAGCAACATCCAGCCTGTCTAATATAATTTTTCAGATTTGGATTTCATATGAACAAAAACTTGTTAATTCAGTATGTTGCACAGTCCTATAAATTATTGACAAAAATCCGAGTTCAAAGAACATTTACCAAGTAAGAATTCATAATATTATTTACTTAAAAAGTAAACAGCAGGCAGCTTGGCTTGATTTTAACTTTCAGTATAATGTGTACTCAATATGCATTATAAAACTATACTAAAAATCCTGACATTCATTTTAAGAGCATGCAATTTGAATAAAAAATTAGTAATCTTAAAACAGCACAAAATAATTAGTTTCAAAATTTTAATTTTTTTCTAATCTGTTCTGAATACAAAATAAATTAAGATATTTGAAACTGAATTTAAATAAATCCTGGGATCTTGTTTTTAATGGGGAAGGGATTCAGGTTTACCATAGGAAGTATAACAAAAAAACTAAAAAGACTCCACCCACCTCCAAATATAAAATGTGTGTATGTTTATGTATTTATCAAAATATAAAGTAACTGTTCTTTTTATTATTTTCTGTTGTACAAACTTCTCATATCTTAAAGCACGTCATTCCCCTAGAGAGATTTAGGTCATGTGTTCTTTCAGCTAATTTTAGAAGTGAATCCAACTTGTGGATATTTCTAAAGGTTAAGACTACTACATTTTGAAGATTTTAATATTTTTAGTCATTTTCAAGTATTTTTATAATTTAGCCCATTCAATTAGTTTAGTTTAGTTTACTAAGAAAAACACTATATCTAATATTAGATACACTATTTCCCCCACTTCATTATTTTTACCCATCTTTACAGTGTTAAATAACTGATTTGAAGCCCAAAGAAGACAGAATATTTCCTCCCTCTTTTTTTTTTTTTTGCATTTATTATACTGTATGAATAACTCTATAGGGTCTTACCTTCATTGACTTCATCATTTTCCTTGTCTACCTGGGCTTTCAAAACGTAACGTTTTATAAGTCTCTTCATGATTTGCTATTGAAGGGAAAAACTTAAATCAAATTTTTATTTATTTATTTATTTATTTGCCATCCTAATTTTAAATACATGCTCCTCAAAGTCCTGAAAAAAATATCTGAATCTTCATCTGTAATAAGGTCAGGCTATATAGGATACAAGTTATAAGATTTAGTTCCTCTGAAGTAACTTCCATTTTAGTGCAATCAAACATTCATTTTCAAGTTTTTACACTATAAGACGAGCTAGACATTCAACTGTATGATCTTAAATTCCTTTTTAAATTACGATTTTTATAAAATTATTTTTGTATAAAAATCAATTAGCACAATAAAGAACAGAAGCCATGGGCACTTTTGTATACACGTTTTAAAATTAAGGGCATCATATGAAACAAATTAGAACAATATACTGGGAAAGAAGCAAAACAAGAAAAAACTGCTTAGCTTGAATGAACTACCTGCCCTGATGCAATTTGTGTATCTCTGCTAACTATTCTTACTGTTTAACAAACACTTATCTAAGCAGTTCTTGTGGACAAGACTCTATAGATGAATACCACAACTGTCCCCCAAATTTCATTCAAAATGAGATGTGGGTTTGTCCACATTTGCACAACATGCACATGTCCTAATACCACTAAGTTTCCATATGCTCCTACAATATTATATTTATCTTATTCATAATTCACAAGTCAACAGTCTTAAATTAGTACTATTGGTAGAGGTATAAAAGTAATAGTTTCTTATTTAACATGATTGCAATCTCAAGTTTGCAGAATCCTCTGGTTTTCTACTCAATAGTTGCAGTCAAAGTCAGATGACTATGTCTCGCTAGTAGTGTTTTTGGAGAATTTTTGGGATGCTTACTTGTCCTAACCATGCCTGTCCCACTGACCTACATTTGTTTTTGATACCAATTTCCCTCTGCCAACAAGTCAAAAAAATAGGATAGAAGACCTGTATTTCCTTTAGACAGGAAAAGGCACATCTGTGCTAATCCACTGAACCAGCGGCTTAAAACGCAACAATATTTTCTTCATCGCTTTGATTGTTAATTTGCCCATTCCCCGTGTTTGTCATTGTTAGTCATTTCTTCTTCCCTTGAAGAAAGGGGAGTTACTATAAAGAAGATGACTGTACAGAAGATTTTTAATTGCAAAGTCATGACAGTATTAGTCTCTCTAGGCTATTTCTGTTCTGTTGTCTTTCCGTATATTATTTTATTTTGTATTATTTTACTTTGGAGAGGGACTGGTAGAAGACCATCTTAGAGAAGTACAGAGAAACTTCTGAAGTCATTGCAGCCATTTGAAACATTTTTCCACTTCTATAAAGACTTCTAGAGCAGTTGCAGTTTAATAAAAGCAAGAGAGCTTTTAACCTTAGGCTATACTTTAAAATATATGATACTGAAGTATGTTAAATAAAATGTATAAAGACATAACTATGGTACTCTGAATTATCTCCTGTCACCCTGGTACCATTTACATCAGTATCTGCAGGAAAGAAGATAGGTCAGTTTTTATAGGATTCGGCATCTGAGTTATGACTCCCATAGCAGCCAACACAGATATAGGTGCATGCCCATAGTCTCCCACCAGCAGACAGTTGTAGTGAATTGCCTACAGGAAGCGGTCATCATGTAAGTGATGCCAACAAGGAAGAGGGATTATCTGAAGTGTTCCCAAGTTGTGCTCTGCTTTAATAATTATATGGTGAGGAAAACAAGTACCAATATAATGGACAACTGGAATTTTATCTCCCAAGAGGATGTAAGAAAACCTCTTACAGTTAAAACATATAGAGCTCTAGGTATGTAATATGCCTGATTTCTACCATAAATGGAAACAATCCTAATGCATTTCATATGAGTTTATAATGAATGCAAATTATCCAAGTAACTGCTTACCTGATAGCGTGAAGGTTGATTGAGAATGCTGTTAAAACTGTGTGATTCAAAAACTCTTGAGTTGGACTGAGAAAAGAGATTTAGCTAGAAAACAATACAACTGAATTAAAATATATTCCATAATATTTGCAGCTACTATATAAGATGCTACTACTTAATGACTGATTACAGAAATTAGTATCATTCAGGATAAAATTCTGAAAGAAACAAGTTTCAATTTGTCATATTACAAAAATATGTATCTATTCCTAGACTGAACAAAGCACTTAAATAAAAATATATTATTTTAACCATTTCCTAAATGAAGTACATAAAAAAAGAATGCATATTCCTGAAAAACAATTGTTACTGTACATATTTTACATACCCTAACAATTCCCACATGTATAGCTTGTGCTTGTGTTGAACAGGAAATTAGAACTGAACAATATTTACAATAGTAAAATAAATAGTAATGCAATGAATCTGAGAAAAATGTGATTAGATTGTCAGAAGTAGAGCTTATTATTTTCTGTTATTTTTCATGCATCTGATAGCATAATAAAAGAAAACTTCTCATTATTAATAGTGAGGTTCAGCTACTGCAGCAGAGCAAGAGCCTGCTAGGCTAGGAGCCATTGACTCAATCAAGACAAAGAAGAGGCAGCATAAAGGATGAAGGCAGGGATAATTCAAACTGATTGATGACACATTCTCCAGACATCCAGTAAGCCAAGGTGTTGCATTAAAAAACTATAATAAAACCCCTTTTCCTTGAAAAAAGATATTAGATATCAACATATGCATGAAATAAGGAACAATGTATGTAGTCTTTGTCCTTGATACTGGTTATGTCTTAATATATCCTTCATACAAGCACATTTTTTTTGCTGTTGAAGTGATATAAAGCCTGCACACTTATAAGCATTTCTATGCTAAAAAGGGAATTATATAGACGGGGACCTGAGATAATGGGAAAAGGTAGCACTCCTAATGTCTGAGCACTTATATTTATTTAGCTGAATTGAAAAGAGCTTTTGCACACTTTGAAGTAAACATGGAAGTTCATGGGTTTCACTCCTCTTGCTGGTACATAGAAATTTCCGTATATGTCTGTCAATGAAATGTTCATTCAAAGTTTTCTAATCCATCCATATTTCAGGTGAACACTTTTGATAGTGCGGCATGCATTAATCAGCATTTCATATTATTTTAGCTACTTATTTAAAAGGACACAACTATTCTAGAAATCTTCTTTGAAAACAAAGGAATAGTAAAATATCATTATTCAAGTTTCATTTGTCTTCTGCCTAAAAATAATCCACTGAAGAAATACTATTACATATACCGTATGTACTGTATCATTTATACTGCAATATATTTACATACAGTCCTATACATATTTCCTAATGTAATTAAGCTTCATCTCTGGAAAAGATATGGAGGTAGGATATCAAATCTATGCCATTATGTTATAACAAAGGTTCCTCTTTCTCCGGAATGTTTCCAAGAGCAGGAATCTAAGCACTTAATTAGTGAATCAGATTTTATAACTATAACATAAATAATAAATGCATTTAAGTGAATAGCTGATAGGGATATGCAAAATTTAGCATCTACCTAATTACAAGAAAGAGAATTAGACAATAAGTGATTTTTACTGAAAGTAAAAATACAAGTACAGGTAGTTCTTTGACCATTCAAAGTTACAACAGCACTGAAAAAGTGACTTATGACCATTTTTCATAGTTACAACATTTGCAGCATCCCCATGATCATGTATCACAATTCAGATGCTTGGCAACTGGTTTACATTTATGACTGTTGCTGTGTCACAAGGTCATATGATTACCTTTCATGACCTTCTGACAAGCAAAGTCAATGGGGAAACCAGATTCATTAACAACCTGATTACTATCTTATAGCTGCAGTGATTCACTTAACAACTGAGGTAAGAAAGGTGGTAAAATGGGGCAAAATTTGTTTAACAAATGTCTCACTTAAATTTTAGGTTCAATTGTGGTAATTCAAGGACTACCTGTACCATAAATAATTCTGAGATTAGACAAAGAACAGGACAGTGATAGACTGTAAAGTTTAACTCTCTATACTTCACTGCCCCTTGTGGTCAGTACACTGTGAGGTGATGAAGAGTCATAGCCATTGAAGTCCCACTACATATAGTCTTCACTTACCAATTGTTTGAAGTTACAACAGAATAACCCCATGCCCCCAAAGTTACAACCTATCCTGACTGCTGCACACACACATACTTGCGGTCACAAAATAGCATTTCAGGCATTTGACAACTAGTTTGCATTTACAAAATTATAGAACGCTGGTTGTAGCATTCTGTAATCACACGATCATGATTTAAAACATTTTTGCTAGTTTTCCAGTAGAAAATACTCATTCAGAAGAATAATTTGCTTAACAACCATGTAACCATATGGTTAACAAACATGCTTAACAACCATGTGATTCACTTAATGATCATGGTGATTTGCTTTTCTACCATTGTACAAACAATCATAAAATCAAGTAAAGTTATGTGGTGACCTATTTAATGACCGCAATGACTTATGACCAAAATTCCAGGCCCGAATGTCATTAGGTGAGGACTACCTGTAGTCCCTTTAGGCACTCATTTAGATAGGTAAATGGATATGACTTCAGATACTGACATTGCAAATATGTAGAATTTAAACCAGGAAAGCATGTCTTTTACGTGAAACCCATGAAAAACCACATAAAACTAATTCAGCAAATTAAACAAAAATAAAAAACACTGTTTTATAAAAAAAAAAACCGGTGAACCTACCCTGGATTTTGAGTTACCTATTCCCATTTCCATGTCTTTCTGTAATCTTTTTCTTCTGCACCTCAATAATTTAATGATCTTCATGAAGAAATAAAAGAATGATTTGGGACTTGGTACAAGACTGAATGGTGGTGGTAGAGTTTTTCCATCATCGAAGTATGATAACCAGAGTTTGGAACGAGCAAATTTCCACTCCACATCACTGTCGTCCTATGTCAGAAACAAAACAAAAAAAATCCACTCGCAAGTAATTCTTTTTATTATGAAGTAAATATTGCTACTTTCTCATCTTTTCAGAATTTTGTCAGTGTAAATATATAGATCTATTGTTTTACCTGAAAAACCTACTTATAGAAAAATATATTCTAAGCACTTCCAAAAGCTTAGGTAAAACAAGTTAGTTTTTTATTATCTTCCATTAAACAACTGACTCCTTTTGATAAAACAATAGAAATAGAATTTTACTAACATTAATCCACATCTTAATTTGATTTGTTGGTAGTACATATTAAAAATTATACATCTAAACAAAAAACAAGAAAAATTAGATATAGAGACATGAGTTGATTATGTCAGTGGTTCTTAACCTTTTCTTCACAATGGACCCCCTTTAAATACTTTCTTGTGGCCACGGGCCATGGCCACAGACCACCAAGACTTAAGATCTAATCATAATATTTCTTCAAGCCTTCGTGGAACACCTGTGACAACATCATGACCCTCCCACAGGTCTGTAGACTTCAGGTTGCGAACCACTGGGCTATATCCATTTTCAAAACTGAGCAGAGGAAACTATCAAAATCAAAATGTTCTTAGTTCTTAATATGAACACTATTGAGACATACCTCTATTTCTTGGTATGAACTGTTAATCATTGCAATCAGCATGTTCAGTAAAACCACAACCATTGTTACATTATATATTCCATACAATACATAACCAATATTTTCAATGAACTTATGATCATATTTGAGGACAACTGATGTAACTTCTGATAAGCCAAATATTGACCAAAATAAAGTCTTAAAGCTTTCTTCAACACTGCAGGAAAAGAAAAAAAAACATTAGCTGATTATTACGAGTTTTATAGTTTAATTACCTTAATAAAGTGAAAGACAGCCTAACGCACAGAACATAAAATATTTTCACTGAAACTGATTATGCTATGCCCTATTGTATACGGCCAATTAAATTTGTGGATGTGGAGCTATATTGTTTAACATAGTAAGTCACTATTTCTGATAACTTAAATATTAGATATTTATATTTTAACCTTACAACTTATATTGATTCATTGTGAAACAGAAAATAATTCCTAATTCTAAAAAATTACCAACCAGCACCACAAGAATGAATGGAGACAGCAATCCGGCTTTACATTATACAAAACCAGAACTGAATGATGCTTTACTAAATATCATTTAGTTGGATTTCTGCAATACATACAGTCATAAGCCAAAGTTTTAAGCCACAATAGCTGAGTTTACACATAAGCATATAGAGACATAGTGCAATAACCAATAACTACAAAGGTAGACTTCTCCCAAATGGTTTGGAAACTAAAAAGAGGTTCTTAACTGACAAACTGCTATAGAAGTGCTGTCATTTTATAATAATTATTATTATTATAATATACTGTATATAGATAATAATATAATAGATATATGCCAATAGAACACTTCCACATAAATACAACATTAATGTCAGCCCATGAATCCAACAAACTCTAATGTTCTAGTAGTATTATACTGAACTACCAGTATATGTTAAAATTCAGAAACAATTACAGCAAATAAACATAACAGAAAATATTAGGTAAATGCAAAGTAAACATCAATTTAGTAGTCTCAGTTTTTCTATCATCCATTATATTACTTTACAGTTCAAGGTGAACAAACCAGTGCCTTTTTGATATTTTAACAAGTTGTACAATTCCTTACTATTAACTATTCTAGTTGTATCTAATGTGTGTGGAAGTCCAAATATTTCAAGGACCCCAGATTAATTAGTCTTGCAATTACTGATTCAACCGATGAAAGTGACAGGTGTTAAATTTTTCTGGATTCCAGTTGTTTAGATAAACATCTTTTCATGCAACTACAGATACGATATTGTGTCTTTGAAACAACCATTGTGTGGCTCCTAGTCAGTCTCTTCACCCTCTTTCTCAGGTGTTGCTAAAGCTTTTTACTCATGTCTGTGTTTTTATATATCCAGCTCCTTTAACTTATAATTTCCTTTCCTTCCTCCTTAATTTTATCATTGTCAAATACAGTTTTAATTTCCTTTCCTTTCTTTTTCTTACACATCTTTGGGAAAAAAAACCTCCCTGCAAACTGTTTCTGTATAATTGCCAAGAAAATTCCATAAATGTACCTTCTTGTGTATGTAGTTATCAAACCTTTCAGCAAATTTGAGCAGAAATAATACAGTAATGATTGTTTCTGCACTTGTTACTTACGTAGTAAATGCTGCATTTACTTTGGCTCCAAGATAGTAAGAATACAGTATGAACATCCCAATCATAAAAGCAAGAAATACCATAATAAAAAGAACCATAAACTTGAAAATGTCTTTAACAGTTCTTCCAAGTGAAATCTGCAGTGGTCCAAAACTCTCATTTGCAGGTAAAATATAAGCAATTCGAGAAAAACTAAGCACAACAGCAATTGCATAAAGACCTTCCGATATGATTTGCGGATCAGATGGAAGCCATTTATCTCTAGCTAGGAAAAAAGAATGACAAAGAAGAAGCTTGTTAGTTTTATCTATTTGTTCATTGTGTTGTCAAAACAATAACACAATTAGCAGTTTTTTGAGCCTATTTCTGTATGCTGCATGTGCCTGTGACTATGTATATATCAGGGGTGAAATCCAGCAGGTTGTGACAGGTTCTAGAGAACCGGTAACGGAAATTTTGAGCAGTTTGGAGAACTGGGAAATATCACCTCTGGCTGGCCCCAGAGTAGGGTGGGAATGGATATTTTGCAATATCCTTCCTCTGGAGTGGGGTGGGATGGGAATGGAAATTTCCCCTGGAGGGGTGTAAGAATGAGGATTTTGCAGTATCCTTCCCCTGCCATGCTCACCAAGCCACGCCCACAGAACCAGTAGTAACAGAATTTAGATTTCACCCCTGGTTTCTAGATTCCAAATGAAAATAGCTGTATCTATCCTGATGGACAATTTAACTCTGTTCTTGTTGTTGTGCTCCTTCTGCTTTAAATATGTATTTTATTTTTATATATCATATTTTTGTATTCTTAATTACATTTTGTGTTCAGCCATCCTGGAGATTGTTCTGTTAAAAGGCAATAAAAATAGCTTTGCTTTTTTTTTTTTTTTAAAGTGTGTTACCAAACTTTCAGGAGTTGGTTATGATTGGACACATCCTAGGTTATGTTGCTAATCTGTGCTGTTTTTATTCTTGAACTTTTCTTATTATGCTTTCTCTTGCATTTCCGTCCCTGAAACACAATAAAAGAATAGATAAAGAAACACCTACAAGACCTCCTCTGCATAGTCCTGCATATAAGCAGAGGTGATATTCAGCCGGTTCAGACTGATTTGGGTGAATCAGTAGTGGTAATTTTAACTGGTTCTCCGAACCGGCAAATACCACCTCTGGCTGGCTCTGCCTCATCCACCCAGTTGCCCAGTCACCGCTGGCCCCGCCCGCCCGCTGGACCGCTCGCTGCCCGCACCATCCATCACCACCCTATATATATTGTCTTTGCCACGTGGCCCAGCTAATCACATCATCTCCCCAGTTGCCTCTGTGCCTCATCCGCTCTACTCAGCTCATCAAAGGTAAGCATGCTGCCCACTCACCCTTCGCCTTGGGTTGGGGGCCGGGGCCCAGGGAAGGGTGAGTCAGTTTCCAAGCACTTGAATTTTTATCTCATGACCATAGGGATGCTGCAAAAATCGTCATAAGTTATTTTTTTTTTATTGAAAAGTTTTATATAGTTTTACAATTAAATCATAATTTTAAAAAAAATCAAAAATACACAT
>JANHFM010005558.1:36483-47495 GCA_032468115.1 Grayia smithii | reverse complement strand
GGGGGGGGCCCTGGGGGGGGGGGGGGCTACATTCGGTGTATAAGACACACCCAACTTTTCACCCTCTTTTAGGGGGGAAAAAGGTGCGTCTTATACTCCGAAAAATATGGTAGTCTCTTTAATTCAGATTTTAAAATGAAATGTACCTATAACTTCGTTGATGTGGGACAGCCTTTTGTTTAAAAATATATTTTGCCTCCTTCAACTTTGTGGAAGGAGTCTGAATTTAGATTGGTTCAAATGTCACTGTTTTAAGGAAGTATTTTCATGTGAGCACAATTCTTAAAACCTTCCAATTGTTTTTATGAATGTATACATTTTGATTTACATTAAGTATATACATAGTTTTTACTATTTGTAGCCAATTATGGTTCCCAAGGCCTAGTTTCTTTCAAGTAATCATAGCAAAGGTAAATAATAAATTACACTTCAGACAATACCCTAAATTGCAGTTATTCTCAAACCAACATCCCTGCTATTCTGGCAGCCACATTAGAGGAAGAAGGAGGGAACATGTGAGCATAGTATACTAATTATACAAACATTCTCAGCCATGGAAGCTTAGTGGCTAACTCTGGCTCAGTCATATTGTGTCTGTCAAACTAGTATTCCCAGGATTATTGCAAGAAAAATATCAGAGAAGGGAATGCTTTGTTTTTTAACTGATATTGCTTAAAATATAAATCAAAGGTATAAAATGCTTAAATAGTATTAAATAATAAAATAAATGTAACTAAAAAATGTGAAAAATCACAAAAACACTTCACTAAACTTACAAAATATAATAAAATATATTTTATATATTTAATTTCCGGCTTTGTGGACTGGTGGAGGGGTGGGGGTGAAGAGGGGATGGTTCCATGCAAGTGGGCACGCATACATGCGCTCACTCATTGCTCATACAAGTGGGGATGTGCGCACTTGCCCACCATTTCTGCAGCCTGATTCCGAATCGCTCAAGGCCCGGTAGTGGACCAGGGGTTGGAGACTCTTGCTTTATATTAAAAAGGTAACCAACCAACCCTTGTTAACTGCTGAGGTGACAAGAAAGCTTGAAAGCTTTCTTTCTAAGAGACATATTTAATAGTTTTCAGAAACCTGTGCTTTTATGCAAAATTGGTCTCAATTCGTACCTAGAGTTTGAGGAGTGCTATATTGATGTAAGAACTGAGGAAAAAAAGGAAATGAGCAGCAAGTTCAAACGTACAAAGTGAAACAAGGTTACTGCTAAAATGTGAGTTCCACACCCAAAAAATTCCTTGTGACTGGATGGTTGAACACTCAAACCAGTTCCTCATACAATCTTGAGTTTTATGACTTTTCTGGAATATATCTTCCTGTTCTGTTTAAGGTATATGAACAATACACTAAAGATTATGAATGTCATAATCTGATCATACAATACAAGGTAGATATACAACTTAATTACCATTTTAATAATTTAATATCACTTTATAATAATAAGGCCACACTAGAAAGAGTGCAGAGAAGAGCAGCAAAAATGATTAGGGGACTGGAGGCTAAAACATATAAAGAACGGTTGCTGGAACTGGGTATGTCTAGTTTAATGAAAAGAAGGACTGGGGTGACATGATAGCAGTGTTCCAATATCTAAAGGGTTGCCACAAAGAAGAAGGAGTCAAGCTATTCTCCAAAGCACCTGATGGCAGGACAAGAAGCAATAAATGGAAACTAAACAAGGAGAGAAGCAACCTAGAATTAAGGAGAAATTTCCTAACAGAGCAATTAATCAGTGGAGCAAACTTGCCTCCAGAAGTTGTGGGTGCTTCAACACTGGAAGTTTTTAAGAAGAGGTTGGACAACCATTTGTCTGAAATTGTATAGGGTTTCCTGCCTGAGCAGGGGGTTGGACTAGAAGTCCCTTCCAACTCTGTTATCCTGTTACTAGTCAGAAAAACTATTAACAACATCCTAACAGCAAAAAATAATATAGCTACATTTTATAAGAAATCGCCATTCAGTAGCAGGTGTATACAGTCTATGGCTAATATTCAGCTGCAGATAGCCTTTCATAAAGTATTGCTAAATCTGCCATGTGAGATAAACATGAAATGTGTTCAGACCCTGGCCAATTGAGAGTTAACTATCTGTGCTTTAAAGAGTATTAGCCATTTTAATATGCCAGAGACATACCAACATGTTAGAACTTACCATACGTAAAATACTCTATATCTGGTGGAAGTGTGACTACAGAGAGATCTGTCTCCTGGATATATTTGTCCACATAGTTTTGTGCTTTTGTAGCTTGTAAAAAGGCCAAGAGTCTAGCTGTGAAAGCAGCAATAAAAATAGATAACATTCCAAAATCAAGAACATTCCAAAGCTGCAGAATATATTCACGGGGTCCTTCTAGCCAGAGTTCTTTACACTCAGACCACATCATACCTGAAAAAGAAATGCAATTAAATCTAGCTAAATGTAATTAAGGATGCAACCCAAATACACCAACCTGAGATTACGTCACATGACTAATTTGACTTTTTTTTAATACACCTGTATATGACTATACTTTCAGACCAGAAACAAAAAACATAAATAAGTCAGAATGATGCAGATGTTTTGGGCCTACTCACATTGAATAATATGCCAGTACATACTATTATAAATTATGCAATTTCTTACATCATAAAATAGGTGGAATTGGAATATATAGTAGCAGCATCCACGCTATTACAGTAATACAATAAAAGGTCCTTAAATATTAGACTAAATCCACTGTAATATCAGTTACCTAAAAGCTTAATGATTGATATGTGGTGACCACATATCATATGTGATATGTACATATGTACTGTACAACAATATTTCTCAACGTACTATTGCTGTCATGGTTTCCAACGTAGTCTTGAATTTAGAATTTCTACTTTGCATTGAGTATTACAAGCTATTTAGTTGAATATTCTGGGTGACCCACCCCTTGAAAAGGTAACTTTTAAAACTCTCAAAACAGAATCAAGACTGAGAAGTTCTTTGGTTTGAACATATGTAATCTGAATCATGATTTCCTTCATTGTATGCTTTCTATATTAACAATTCCATATGTTCTAGAGCAGGGGTCCCCAACCTTTGCTGCTTGGTGATCCGGGACGGGGAGAGGAGAATAGGGCCATGTGAGTGATGGGCCTGTGCGCACGTCTGTGCATGCAGATTGACTCGACTTCAGGTAGAGATGAGCGTGCATGCACAGCAGCCTACTGCTCACATGAATCAAGCTGCATTCACATGTGTGCTGACCCGCTATTCATGCGAGTCAAGCTATGCATGTACGCATCTGCGTCAGCCCATGGCCCGGTTGCGAACAGATCACGGTCTGGTAGTGGGCCCCAGCTCGGGTTAGGAACCCCTAAAAATCTGCTGAGATGTATTTCTCATTATAGCCAGAGGTGAAATGCTACCGGTTCAGACTAGTTCAGCTGAACTGGTAGGGATGGCGGTGGGTGATTTGGAGAACTGGTAGCAACGTCAGCACGAGGCTCTGCCCACCCGCCCAGTTGTCATTACTTCCTGGTTTTAACCCTTTTTTACCCTCTGCGCATGCACAGAAGGGTTTGCACATGTGCAGAGGGTCCACGCACGCAAGTGCACTTCTGAACCAGTAGGGAAGATAAGTAGATTTCACCCCTGATTATAGCATCATGCGGAGATGTCTAAAAAAATATACACTGCAATAAGAAAACAATGAAATATATACATACCAAGCACCCATATCATGATCAGCATCTCTGTCCAAGTGAACTGAGTTGTCTTAACTCGAAAGATCTGTTTTGGGTAATCAATAACTGTTTCATTTGGTAATACTGAGATGCCTTCAAATCTATCTGAAGCATTAAATACTAGTAGTCCCAAGAAAATAATGAAGGAGGCCGCATGCGCCACAAATTTCATAAATGGACTCCGGAGAATTTTCCCAAGCTAAGAAAGCAAAGTAAAAGTATGGTTTTTGCTTTGATTTTTTTTTTCATCTATACATGCTTTTATTTTCAGCAAATAGCAATAGCATAGCACTTAGACTTATATGCCATTTCACAGTGCTTTACAGCTGTCTCTAAGCAGTTTACAGAGTCAGCATATCACCCCCAACAATCTGGATCCTCATTTTACTGACCTCAGAAGGATGGAAAGGTTAGTAAACCTTTAGCTGGTGAAAATCTAACTGCAGTAGTCTGCACTACTGCATTCTAACCACTGCCACCACGGCTCTTTGTGTCTAAAGGTATAAGATATATTGGGATTTCCATACATATAATTAAACCATGTTTTTCCCCCCTATGTATGAGCTCACTTATTAGGTCTTAAGCTGGTACCAGATGAAACAGCTTTTTCCCAAAAAAAATATCAAAAGAATGAATTATTTGTATTAGTGAAAGCCACTTTATTTTCATCATTACGGCCAACAAAAAGTACACAAAGTTTGAAGAAACATTTCATAAATTTTGCAAACAAAGCATACCCAGTTTGTCCATCTTATTATACAGTAGGTGTGTGTTTATTTAAATAAGCAAACTCAAAATGAAATGGAAACAGTTGTTTCCAGTTTGAAATAGCATTTTCTCACTTAACAGGAGGGTTCCAAGCTGAAAACAGTCATTTTTGTCAGCTTGGGAATTAAAAACTGGAATACTTCTAGTGAATTCAGAAGAACCCATTTTGATTTCAAACATTTAAAGAGGTTTTTGACCACTCCATTTTAGATTTCTAAAACAATACATCTTAGATTAGCCCTTTAGTTAAGTACAATGACAGATATATTGCACAAAAACCTTTTATAAGAGGGAAGTGCATAAGAAGTAAATCATGTTCTGTAGGTTACTGTTTCTCAGCAGGTGTAGTGGGACACAGAACTAGTATAGATGGAATGCAAGGCAAGGTTGTGCTCCCTAATTCATGGAATGTCAACTATGTACTCCCTATCCCTACTCTAGCCTTTCTAGTAGCATACTGCAGGAACTGTCATTGGAATATATCTATAATTCTCTCTTTATCTGCTTAGCTTTCTTTAAGCATACTGTTGGTCTGGTGGGATCTGGTGGGATTTTGCAAGCACTGCCAGAAAACTTGAGATGAAGGCATTCCCTGGTAAACCAGCAACCCATTCATACTGGGTGAATTAAGGAAATTAATATATCCTACCGGATAGAAAAAAAAGCATTAGCAAGCATCATTTATAGGGCTTTGATATATCTATGATCAGTTCTCTTTTCCAAATTTAAAGATACTGTAGCATCTCTGGACTGTACCAACAATGGGTCTTCCCCATATCCAATTATTAAAGGAGCTTTCTTTTCCTCCTTTTCCAGTCCACTGAAAAAAATGGGCGTTTAGTTATTTGTCTGCAAACATGTATGGACAAAGTCCCAGAATATCTTACAACCAGCCAAGTTTCCACTCAAGTTTGCTCAGAAGTAAAACTCTATTAATAAGTCTAAGTTCAGTAGAACATGTTTGTGTGTACAATGGTGTGCCACCTTTAATTCTTACTAAAATAATGCAAGGTTGCTTTCATCCTTTATGAACAAATGTGCTGCTAAGGTAAATACAGTGTGACTCATTGCCTTTAGCCCTGTGGAAGATGAAAGAGATTTCTACCCATGTGCCGAAGCATAAATATAAATAAGCCTATATATATTCTAGAATCATCTGTGCACAGAATAATGATAAGGTAAGGAAAGTAACTAATTCTGTTCATTATACTAACTGAAAGAAATCAATAATAAATATCATGATGGTTTCTACTGTACAAAATAATAATTTGGTAATCAGAATAGTTACATTATTTTTAAAGAGAAGCTTTCATACAAAGGCATTTTACCCAGAGTTAATTAATTTAAATGTAAGGGAAAAATATAAGGGGAAAAAGAACTCTGTACCCTGCTACATGGTGCAATCCAGTATCCTGTGGCAAGAAATGGAAGGCCCAGTGCAACAACCAGAACAACCAGACACTTGATAGCAATGGTCTGTTCCCGCAATCCTGAAAGGTTTTCATACCAGATGGTCAACAGCTGTTGCTGACAGTTAGGATGGGCTACAAACTGGGAATACAGAAGAAAAATCAAGTTACACAGCACTGTAATTAGTGTTTTGCATCACTGTACATTTCTTTAAAATACAAGTAGTTCTTGACTTATGATCACAATTGAGCCCAACATTTCTGCTGCTAAGCGAGACAGTTAAGTGAATTTTACCCTATTTTACAATCTTTCTTGCCACAGTTAAGACAATCATTGCAGTTGTTAAATTAGTAACACGGTTGTTAAGTGAATCTCAGTTGCCCATTGACTTTGTCAGAAGGTTGCAAAGGATGATCACATGACCCCAGGACATCACAACTGTCATAAATATGAGTTAGTTGACAAGTGTCTGAATGTTGAATGTTGATCACATGATCACAGTGCAATGATCATAAGTGGTCATAAATCAGTTTTTAGTAACTTTGAACTATTGTAAATCGAGGACTACCTGGTACAGATAATCCAAAAACTTTTTAGAGGGATTTGGCTTTGTTTTATGATAGTATTCATTGCTTTATCAACTCTTAAGCTGCTCAGAGCTGGTTTTAAGATAGGCAGCCTCACAGATGTTTCAAATAAATATATTGACAATAAAACTAAAATAACTTGAATAGTTAAATGGCAATTTCAGTGTCCTGTGTGTGTGTGTGTGTGTTTGTGTGTGTGTGTGTGTGTGAGAAAGAGAGAGAGAGAGAAGGAAGGAGAAGGAAAGAGAGAAAGATCTTACCTTTGACCAAACAAAAAAAGTAGCTGATCAAATCAATGGCAGATTTTTAAATTTTCATTTTAATGAAATGCTTTTAAATCAGAAGCAACTTACATCTAATTTATGTCTCTGCGGAATACTAGCTACATCTGTAGTACCATGTTCAATGATGCTAAAATATGTTTTGATTTATGAGCAACAAATGTAAAGTTGAGTAGAGGTTATTTGTCTTCTTGTGGATACTGTCACTGGGAGAGAAATTTTAAAGCTTATTTTATTTTGGATCCAGTAGCAGTATTCTTCTTCTTGTGGAGATTTTATTATATTGCTTTTGTATTGCCAGCACTAAATATCTTTTTGGCTTACACCCGTGATGGCGAACCTATGGCACACGTGCCACAGGTGGCACATGTAGCCATATCGGATGGCACACAGACTCAGCTCAGGTGCATATGCGCGTGCTGGCCAGCTGATTTTCGGGCCTTCTGGGCCCACCAGAAGCAAGGAAACAGGCTGTTTCCTGCCTCCGGAGGGCCTGGAGGGGGGAAGGCCCATTTTTTGCTCTTCCCCAGCCTACAGAGCCTCTCTAGGAGCTTGGAGAAGGCAAGAATGGCATTCCCTATCCCTCTGGAAGCAGGAAATGACCCATTTCCTACCGGAAGTCATCAAAATGGGTCATTTCCTACCTCCAGAGGCCTCCGGACAGGTGGGAAAGGCAATTTTCTCCCTCCCCAAGCTGCTAGAAAGGTTCTGGAGCTTGGGGACAGAAAAAAACCTTTTTGGCATCACTTGCCAGGAGGGGGGGAGGGGATTGCACATGCATGCATGGGGGTGGGGCGCATACGTGTCTGCCCACCTGGCACGCAATGGCAAAAAGGTTCGCCATCACTGGCTTAGACATTCATTAAGTCTCTAATATAACATCTGGATGTAACAGGGGAAGATGTAGGATGGCCTAGACACTTGATTAACCCCAAAACAAAAGAACACATTGTTACTAAACAAATAAAAGTATTTTTAAGTTTTTAAGTTCTATTTTCATAAATCAAAGCTCTAGTGCAAGGTATAAACTATAAAGTGTTTGTTGTACCTATGAAAGGGTTTGTTTCAAATTCTGTAGCTGGGTGAGATAATACGTATTTTGAATGTAGAAAATCCTAGCACAGCTGTCCACGGTATGGTGCTATCTAGGTAGATTTCTGCCCTGGCTGGAGCATACAGTCTCAGTCCAGCAAAGATAGCACTTACAATGTAGCACAGGAGCTATTTAGGTCCATTTAAATTAACAGTCTAAAACAGTGGTTCTCAACCTGTGGATCGGGACCCCTTTGGGGGTCGAACGACCCTTTCACAGGGGTCGCCTAAGACCATCAGAAAACACATATTTCCGATGGTCTTAGGAACTGAGACACCAATCATCTATCCGTCTCCAGGCGAGTCTAATAGGTCCTATTCCCAAGTAGGCACCATAGACTCTGATTTCCGTTAGATGTGGGACCATGGTGCTTGTGAGAAAGGTCGAGGAAACACCTGCCTTTCAGGTGTTGACATCACGATTCATAATCGTAGCCAAATGACAGTTATGAAGTAGCAACGGAAATAATTTTATGGTTGGGGGGTCACCACAACATGAGGAACCGTATTCAAGGGTCGCGGCATTAGGAAGGTTGAGAGCCACTGGACTAGAACCATGATGGCAAATCTGTGGCACGTGTGCCACAGGTGGTACGCAGAGCCATTTGGGTGGGTACGCGAGGGTTGCTCTGCCTCAGCTGCAACTTGCATGGCTGCTTGCGTGTGCTGGCCAGCTGATTTTTGGGGCCTTCCAGGCCCACCGGAAGTCGGGAAACAGGCTGTTTCCAGCCTCCGGAGGGCCTCCAGGGGTGTGTGGGGAAGGCCCGTTTTTCCCTCTTCCCCAGGCTCCAGAGGCTTTCTAGGAGTCTGGGGAGGCTGAAAACAGCGTTCTCCACCTCCCTGGAGGCCCTCTGGAGGAAGTCGGAAAACGGGCCGTTTCTGGCCTCCTAGAAAGCCTCTGGAGCCTGGGGAGGGCGAGAAACGGGCCTACCAGGTCCACCGTGCCATCACATGCCAAAAGCGAGGGGAGCACAGGAGGGGTCTAGGGTCTCCACAGGTTTTTTACATCGTGGTGACCAACACTGGGTGCCAGATTCCAAGTGCGGCCTTCCCAAGGCCTTACAAAGCGGTATTAAGACTTTACGTGATCTTGATTCTCTCCCTCTGTCGATGCAGCCTAGAACTGAGTCTTTGGTGGCGCAGATGGCTAATGCCCTGGCTAAGGGTCTCCACTTAAAGTCCAGCTGCTTGCAATTAGTGCCGGTTCGATTCTCACCAGGCTCAAGGTTGACTCAGCCTTTCATCCTTTCGGGGTAGATAAACTGAGGACCCAGATTGTTGGGGGGCAATGAACGGACTTTGTAAAAAAAATGCCGCTTTGGGGGGGCAAAAAAAGCCCTAATAAGCAGGCCTATACAAAAGAAGGAAGGGATTTGCTAAGCACATTGGCTTGTGCTTCACTGTAAGCCGCCCTGAGTCTCCGGAGAAGGGCGGGATAGAAATGGGATTAAAAAAAAAACTGTGTTGGCTTTTGGGGCAGCTGCTGCACACAGCTGGCTCCTATTTAAATGGTTGCTCACTAAGACTCCAAGATCCCTCTCGCAGGTGCTACTCTTGAGCCAGGTCCCACCTATCCTCTACCTGTGCATGTCGTTTTTCTTCCCTAAATGTAGAACCTTCCATTTTTCCCGGTTGAATTTCATTTTGTCAGATAGCGCCCAGTGTTCAAGTCTGTCCAGATCCTTCTGTACCTTGAGCCTATCTTCAGGAGTGCCGGCTATTCCTGCCAGCTTGGTGCAAATTTGATGAGTTCCCCATCTATCCTCTTGTCCAAGTCATTGATGAAGATGTTGAAGAGTACTGGGCCTAAGGCAGAGCATATATATATATATATAAGTTTTGCCTGCTAAACATGTAATAAATATCCATATCCTATGCTTATTTCTGACAACTGCAAATGTGCCCATTAGTCTGGTTTTGCTGTCTCCAGCCATTATACAATTATTTGGGTAACACTTTTCAGTTTTGCTGTCAAGGGAGGCATTGGTTCCACCGAGGCATTGCAATGAATCTTAGCACATCCAACTTGGAGTTTGGATAGTACCTTTTTGATTTGTTATTTTGCTTTGAAACGTATTGGCAAACTGTAGGTTATGGTTCTTTGTCTGCTCTTGCTATCGGTCTTACCGCAGATTTTTTTCATTGTGCCTGTCCTGAAATATCCTTTCTGATGAGTAGAGTAAAATGAGAAATAAAACAGCTCGGGTGGGGCAGCAAGTGGATTTGACAGAGGGTGAACCCTAGGCTCCTTGGTGCTCTCTGAGCTTGGGGGTTTCCTTGCAGACGTTTCAGGACCCAACTAGGTAACATCATCAGTGCTAGGAGGGAGTGGGGGTTTTGGAGAGGAGGAGGAGGAGGAGGACCGTGGGCTCCTTGGTGCTCTCTGAGTTTGGTAGCTTTCTTGCAGATGTTCCATTACCAAACTAGTTAACATCATCAGCACTGCTACTGCTGTTGTGCTGTTCATGATGTGATGATCATCAGTGCTGTTTTGTACTGATGATGTTACTTAGTTTGGTAATGAAACGTCTGTAAGAAAACCAAGCTCAGAGAGCACCAAGGACCCCCACAGTCCTCCTCCTCCTCCTACTCTCTGCAAACCCCTCTCCCTTCCAGCACTGATGATGTTCCCTAGTTGGGTCATGAAACCACCAAGCTCAGCACCAAAGATCCCCACAGTCGTCCTCCTCTTCCTCCTCCTCCTCCTCCTCCTCCTCTTCCTCTTCCTCCTCCTCCTTCTCCGGTTTTGTTGTTGTAATCATCGTATTTCTTATCATTCCATTCTTGATCTGATGTCTGATATGAACTGAAAATTGCAAAAAGTGAGCATCGCCTCTCATAGAAACGCCCTCAAAGATGTATCCATTCTTGGAGAACAGGGATGGGAAGATCCAGATCTTTTGCTTTTGCTTTTGCTTTCTGTTTTGCATCGAAGAGAAGGGGCACATTGCACAAGAACAGGGGTCCTTCCCCCAGGGCAGGGGTCAGCAGAGTGCGGCTCTAGAGCCGTATGCGGCTCTTTGGGCCCTCTCCTGCAGCTCCCTGTCAGATGATCCCACCACTGAATGGCCCCTCCCCTCCCCCTCACTCGCACACACACAGACACACACACACACAGACACGAGAGGCAGAGAGAGAGG
>JANHFM010005557.1:79160-92468 GCA_032468115.1 Grayia smithii | reverse complement strand
TCCCTCCCTCCCTCTCTCACACTAAATGTTTATGATATGAACAAGTTTTGTATTTCAGATCTTGAATTTTTCCATATATTGTTTTCTGAGAGAGAGAATACACACATCAAATGTACAATATATAGAGTTTTTCAATTGTTTTCAATTTCTCCTTGCACTAAGTGTATTCTTCCACTTCTTTTAATTCAGCTATTAATTACTTTAGCATTTTCTTTTGCTTGATTTATATTTTATTTTAGGAGGCCTACATCACAAGGATCTGCAGCCATGTTTTTTCCAAGTTTCCTGATTTTGTGGACCTTAGCAAAAATGCTGCTTTTGAAACTCTTTCTGATCCAAAATATAGTGGGAAAATGAAAGTAAGTAAATGAGGGGAAAGATGGAGTAGAGCTGTTTTCCAGTACATATTTTTTTTTGCTTGCATGTAGCACACAATTTGTGAAAAAAACATAATGATTATATAATTATAGTTATTATAAAACTATCATCATCGACAGTTTACTTTTCTGGGGAATTTAGTTGAGATTTCTGCTGTTTGGAATCAGGCAATGCAAATATCAAATCTCTTTCTTTCTACCTGCCTGGAAGAAAAAGAACCAGAATATGTAAAAGTACCCTATCATTTCTGTCTTCCTAGAATTTGCAATACAGGTATCCTGTTTACCCCAAAATAAGACATCTCCTGATAATAAGCCCAATTGGGCTTTTGAGTGCATGGCAATAAGGCCAACCGCTTATTTCAGGGTTCAAAAAAATATAAGACAGGGTCTTATTTTGGGGGAAACACGGTAGTCCTTGACTTACCACCATAATTGAACTCAGAATTGTGGTTGTAAATCATTGCGACTATAAGTTGAGACACTATGTTACTGGTCCCAATGTTTCGATAATTTGTGTAGGGGTCATTAAGCAAATGCATGGTCATTAAACAAATCAATTTTTCCCAATTGACATTTTTTGCCAGAAACTGGAAGTAAAGACCGGAAACCAGAAAAAAGCGTTACAAATCAATGCAGTGATCACAGGATGCTGTAAATGACTATAGTTGCCCAAAAATGTGATCATGTGACTGTGTGTATGTGCAGCCATTGTAACTTAAAAAATGATTTGTAAGAAGTTATGAGGTGGTCCTCTGCAACTTTGAATGGTTGTTAATGATCTTGTATTATATGTACACAGTGATATAAAAGCACCACCACCAAATGCATAGTAGTGAAATGAGTAGAGAAATTTTCTAGCTATTAACAGCCATTCATTTGAACATTCCCACAATAAAAATGCAAATTATTTATTGGTTTGCTTTCACCTTGCAAGTAATGGTTGTTTAGAAAAGATGTTTCTATTTCCACCTAAGTTTGATAGTCAGTTTTCTGTATTTTTGTAACAAGCATATTTTAAAATATGGAGTTAGAAGACACTAATAGAATGAAAGCTTTAATCAGACACAATTGCCCTTAGAAGATTTACTTTATTTTTAATGAGTCTACAAAGCTTTATCTGAAATAAGGTATGACAGCTTTTAAAATTAGATTTGAATCCAAAGGTCAAGAATTTATTACTGACTTCTGCAGAATTAACTTACCTCAAGTTAATCCTTTTTATTAGTTTATAATATCAAATACAAAAATACAAAAGCAAATAACAGGAAAAATAGGGGAGGGGAAAGGGAAGAGAAAAGTGTAGAAAAGAAGGGAAAAAGAAAGAAAAGGCATTGACTTCCAACTCCCTTTGGTGCAGTAGAATAAGATAGTAACATCAAACCTCAACTTAACCTCAAGTAATCTTTCTGCCGTCAGTGTAGAGTTAACTGACATGAACAAATCAGTAACTGAAAAATTGAACTGAAATAGGTATCTTAAGAAGACAGGATAGCGCCAAGTTTGTTTTTATGAATTACTGTAATACAATTTCTAAATTATTTCAGTAATCCGTCATGCTCCTTTGTGTTAGAAAATATTTTCTGTGTGAAATAATAGACTGGCTATCTCTGGTATCTATTAAAAATACTTCACAAAGGCAGCCTTTCAAGAAATTTCTTTAGTACCCTGGGATGCAGTTCATCTCAACGTATTCAGAATGTTCTCTGATCACCAGTGCTGTCCTTGTATTGTGCTGTTTATAACCTGTTTGCTGGAAGAAAACGTTGGTCATTAGAGAAGACAGGTGTCTGGGGTTAGGGAGTATTGGATTTAGCAAATCTGCAGATATTCCAGCAATGTACTTTTGTTCCAACTCTATTTGAGGTCCTCGGAGAGAAAAGAATGATTTTGTAGAGATGGAGGAGAGGGGAGATTTCTTCTTCAGATATTTGAGCATTTTTCTCACTCCCAGAGTGGCAACCAGTATAATCCAGGCTCTTTAGGATTGCAGTTTTAGTAAATTAGTTACAGCAAATGTGATTATTGCCTATAGACAAAAATCAAATAATGAGCAAATCACAATGTTATGTATCTGTGGTTTGTGCCTTTTACATTGTTACAGGATGGTACTATTTTTGTTCCATGCATTTACTTTTATTTAGTATTAAACAAAGTCCTTTATTAGCATGGAGAGGATTATTTCTATAATAGAACATAGACATAGACAGTGCTGTCATATCAATTAGTATTAGCTTGTAGTTCGTAATATTTGGAATCCTATGATGTAGTGTCATGAGCAACAGGCTCTTCTACTCATTGAACAGGATAGGATTCTTTTCCCTGCTCTCAAAATGTCGGTCAGAGGATCCATAAAGATCGAAGGAATGTGAGAAGCAAGGAGAAGAAGGGATATCCCATTATTGAGCAGACATTCACTTCTGAACATTGGATGCCAAGAAATCATAGCATACCTTAACTTAGTTGATTCTCTTTTTCCCTTCTTGGTTAAAAAGATGAACAGACTGCGATTTTTTTGTTTAAATTTTTATTTTATTCAAAAGATTAAAATACAAAATCCAAAGGGAAAAATTTTTACAAAGACAAAACAAAAGTAGACAAGTAGTTCTCTTCCAGCAGCAGGAGCTGCCGCGGCGATGAAAAGACACCGAAGGAACACATGGTTGCTGGATTTATTGGTAACGAGCAAGCCTCTGGGGGAAATGCTCGGGTCGCGCTTCCTGATCCATCAAGGTGACCATGGCAGCATGACCTGATTGTTTCCTCCGGAGGCTTGCTCGTTACCAATAAATCTGGCAACCATGTGTTCGTTCGGTGTGTTTTGCTAGCCGCGGCAGCTCCTGCTGAAAGAGGACAAGAATGAATGAGCTAGCACGCCCCAGTTTCTCCTTCATTAGCTCGCCTGTTAGCTCGTTTGTTCTCTTCCTCTTCCACGAAGGAGGAAGGGAGGAAGGAAGGAAAGAAGGAAGGAAGGAAGAAAAGAAGAAAAAAACTTCACAGCTTTAAGTCTTGGAGACTTCAAGTCCCAGAATTCCTGGGACTTTAAGTCCACAAGCTTTAAAGCTGTAAAGTTTGAAGAACCTTGCCCTAACACAGAGGGCGGCAGCAAAGAGGAGCGGCGCTGGCGCTGGCGGGTGGGCTGGTCACCTTGATGGATTGGGCGGTGGCGGCAGCAAAGAGCAGTGGCGGCGGCGCTAACACAGAGGGCGGCGGTGGCAGCAAAGAGCAGCGGCGGCGCGGGGGGGTTTTCGTTGATCGCTTCTGAGTGGCAATGGCAGCACAGAGCAGCGGTGGTGGGGGGTGGTTGGATGGTGGCTGCTTGCGGCTGCTAACAGGTCACAAGCCGCTCAGGTGGCAAGGGGGAAATTCTCCTCCATTGATAACAAACAGTTACCAGGATCGTTTGCTATTCCCCTTGCTGATTGGCAGTGGTGGTTGGATTCAAAATACTGCCAATCAGCTGTCTGTTGTTGCTGCCGCTGCTGCTGCCGCTGCCTGCACCATCACAGCAACTGCCCCCCCCCCGCCCCACCGAATGTATACCAGCACATTCGGTGTATAAGACGCCCAGATTTTAACCCCCTTTTGGGGGGTAAAAAGGTGCGTCTTATACTCCGAAACATATGGTATATCATCTGTATATCTATATATCTGTTCATACATTCATAAAAATAAATGGTTAACAAGTTAAATAACTACAAAGTTAATGTTCAAGGCCCTCTGTTAACAATCTGTTATTGAAATTTTCTTATTAGGTTTCTTATCTACCACAAGTTACCCCAATTATGGTATTATCTCTGATCTGTCCAGGATCAGATACCCTCGTTTGACTCTTAAAAAATAAAACCCCTCCTTAGGATTTTAATTGAGAGCTTTCCCAACATTTGCATCTTATTTCTGAAGTTCCGGAGAGGCTGAATAGATTGTTGATCCATTTTAGTGGCTATTGTTAATTCCTGCTTTGAAAATTTGTAAGATAAAATATATGGGAAGGTTCCTAGTGATGATTCAATCCCTCCTGAGCTAACTAAAAATAACTCAGTGCAGTGGATTTTCATTTTATCTTCTCAATAGGTATGATTGTCACCTAAAAAAAGAAGCTAACAGCTATTTTCCTACTTTTAAAAAGGAAGAGAATGCCTAGCAAACTCTAGACCCATTAATTTGCTTAGCACAGTCTGTAAACTCTGCACCAGCCATCTGTACTGGAATTTAAGAGACAGGAACAAGAAAAACTGAGTGGAAAAAAAAGCTGGTTCCAAAAGTGTTGATGTATCTTTGACTACTACCTAGTGCTCCAGCATTTAATTGAAAAACACTCCTTTGTGAGTCCTTTCTCTGTAGGCAGCCTTTATAGCTCTCAAGTCAACATTTCACTCTCTTTCTTGAGCCAATTTGTGGGAGAAACTGGAAGCTTCTGTGATTGATTAGTGCTTACTATCTCTTACTCATATCATCACAATGGTATGTCCCTAAAAGTCAAATGCAAACTCCAAAGTCATTAATCAAACATTATTACAGCCTAAAGGTTGAACAGAGCTTCTGTTAAATTTCTCATAAATGCTGTGCTGAGTCTCCTATTCCCCTTCCTCTGCATCGTCCTCCCCACCAATCAAAGAACATGGATAGATGGAGTGATGATTCTTTCTAGGACTAAAAAGAACATAGGGAGTGGGGGAGGGGGGTTGGCTTTGCTCAATATTGAAGAGGGGATCATCTGGAAATAAGCTTTCATAAAACCAAGTTTATGGCCTTTGCCAGGAGATCAAAGGCACACTTCTGACATGTACTTGTGACATACAAAGGGAACAAAGTTGAGTAAATCTCATGCTTTTAAGTGTGATCTTTCATGCTGCTGGCTCCAGGAAGCCCACAGCAACTATGATCCCCCAAACACTGAGAAATATACTATTACTACTTACAATGTATTATAATCAAAATACAGCTGCTTCAGACTTGCAACCCTTACACCATCTGAAGAAAAGTCATGATAAAACTTCTTTATCTAACCATTTTGTAAATTAATCCCCCTCCCCCACTTGGACTCTACCCTTCCACTTCATTTGCTTTGCTAGCATTGTATAATGAGAACACACTACCAGACTGATTCAAGCTAAACTCTAAACTTTCCCACCACAGAAAACCTAAGGTATAGCAGGGATGTCAAACTGGTGGCCCATGGGCCGGATGCCTCACATGCAGGCCACGGCCACTCAAGCTCCATGAAGGGAAAAAACATCATGAAACGTCACCTGACGGAAACGTGATGTCATGAGTTTGACACCTGTGGAATAGAGCAATATTAGTTGCATATCTTAAACCAGAGTTCCCCAACCTTTCTGGATTGGCTGCCCAGAGGGGGGAGGGGCAGGCCCCTTAATGTGAGCAAGCGCATGTACCATGCAAGCAGGGCCACG
Source organism: Grayia smithii (assembly GCA_032468115.1). Lineage (NCBI taxonomy): Eukaryota > Metazoa > Chordata > Lepidosauria > Squamata > Grayiidae > Grayia > Grayia smithii. The sequence continues at coordinate 86,674 of JANHFM010005557.1, read as the reverse complement.
AGTGAGTGACACAAACAGGGCCACGAGCGTGCCTACGCAATGCTTGTGCGACACTAGCACCCGTGTGATGCAGTGATGCTACTGTGAGTGGGAGTGAGTGCGCACTCAAGCGGCCCAGTGGCTGACAGGTTGTGGGTAGTGGGCCATGGCTCACAGGTTGGGACCCCTGCCTTAAACAGCTGGAGGGCCCTAATGACACAAGGATCTTTACTTTGGTTTGCTGCAGTGCAGGGGTGGGTTCTACCTACCTTTACTACCGGTTCTCTTCACTCGCGCGCTCGCCTAAAGCACGCTACCGCGCATGCTCAGGAACTTTTTTGAGAACAAATCGCAGAAACAGCGCTCTGCGCATGCGCAGAAAGCTATTTTTGCAGTTTTTACAAAAAAAGGTAAGTTTGGCCGCATGGGTGGACCCGAGTCCGGACGCAGAGAACTGGTTCGGTGACATCACAACGTCACCGCTACCGGATCGCACGGACCAGACCGAACCAGGAGCAACCCACCACTGCTGCAGTGCCACCACTGTTGTGATAGATGGGAGACACAGGAAGACCTTCTTTCAATAAGTTTGCCCCTGGAATGCTGGGCAGTTTGAACTATCAAGCACATCTTCCTGTGCTGCTCATTTTAGATAGATGCCCAGAGTACCCTTCTTCTCAAACTATTCACTAGGCTTATAAGCTTACAGAGCAATTCTAGATCTCCCTACAAATCTCTGACTCAACCCATAATATTGCCAAATTCTTGGCAGAATTGTGGAGAAATTATCAGGAACTGATAGTCAAACTAGACAGACTTGGCATATGCTATTATACTATTGCTGCTTATTTCCAGAGATTTTGGTTGTGTAGCTTCTGTCGCCACAATTTAATTTTTAATTCATTTCTTCTTTTTTTTGTAGGTTGCATATAGCACACTTTCAACTTACTATGTTTTATTCAATATGCAGTTTTCAGTTTTATAGCAGTTTTATTTATTTATTTATTTATTTATTTATTTATTTATTTATTTATTTATTTATTTATTTATTTATTTATTTATTTATTTAACCATCTTTTAGCTGTATAGTCCCTGTTCTCATATGTTTTAGATATAAGGCTGTTTTTTCTATGAAACTTACTGATTCTGCTATATCTGTATTTTTATTTAAAGACCAAAGTAAATATATCATATTATGTAAAATAGATATGGTAAAACATTTAGGGTGAGATTTAGTCAATGTAATTTTCCATTGTTCACTTCCAGGTCCTTCAGAAACTTTTAAATCATTTCAGAAAAAACAAAGATAAAGTGCTTCTTTTTTCTTTTTCAACAAAGGTGAGCTATGTGATCTTAAAGTAAGGCCCAGGGAATTATTAGCATCTTACTACTTTGTAACTTGAAATGACTAAGCAGGTAACAATAGAGAATGAAGCTTCTTCAAATGTTTTAATTCTTTACAGGAGAAAACTTTTTACATCATATATTTCTACTCTAATAATAACAAATTATTATTTGGGTAATGCTCCTCAAATGAGTATATGTGATTTCCTGCCTCCTTCTCTCAAAACACTAAAATTTAGGAGCATTCATGGAAAATAATTCAGATTCAAAACCAAGAAAAGGAAATACAAAATGGATATTAAAAATGTGGAATGCATTAACATCAAATATAAAGGAGCACCAATTTAGACATGTGAAGGATAGAGTCAGAAAAAATTACTACAGCTATATACATCCCCTGAATAACATGCAGAATATCTTCAACTGCCAGAGGGTATTAAAGTAGATTATAATTCTGTTTGTGTTTTTGAGATCCCCAGTATATTATATTGTTCGCCCCTCTGCATCGTGGATGCTGGATTTATGAGACTTTGGCTTTAATTCAGCAAGGCTCTTCTTACACTCCTTGGTTCATGCAATAAAATCAATTTGTGTATATCATAATATGAGGATCATCATGTAGATATGATACGTTTCTGAAACTGAGCATTTTTCTACAAGAAAAGTGAATAATATGTGAATCACTTGTTAAATATAAAAGTTAATAGCTGTTTCCTTGGAAATAATCTCTATTGAACCCCAGGAGATTTTTTTCTAAACCATATATATAAGATTGTGCTTCTAACTAAGCCCAAACACCTTGGTTTTGATGCGTGGAATTACTGCTTTGCCATTTTTGGGACTTACGACATGGCAATCAAGATAAAGCAGTAATAGCCATGTCATATGTCCAAAATGCTGCAAAGTAGAAATTCCACACATAATTGTCTGGTTTTTACAAATTCTGATGTAAATGTATGTAACGTTTCTGTATTAAATTACAACATTATTGTATCATGCTAGAAAGTGGGAAAAGTTTAAATTTAATACTAATATAATAAATAAAAATAATGGAAATGAGAAATGTTTCTTTTAAGCCAGTATGTGTGATTTTTGAATGATGATAAAAAAAACGGGCTAATAGGAACTTGTAGTTGTTTTTTAACTGTTTAATAACTGCCTTTTCCATTAGTTACTTGATGTTCTGGAACAATATTGTATGGCATCTGGGCTAGATTACAGAAGACTCGATGGCACTACAAAAGCAGAGGACAGAGTCAAAATAGTAAAAGTGTTCAACAGCGTGGAAGAAGTTAACATTTGCCTGGTTTCTACAATGTAAGAGAATACCATGTCTGCTTCTGTCTAGATAGAAATGTATTGCAGATTTATTACACTCTTGATTGATTTTGCATTTGTCACCTCCTTGGGAAGAAGCAATAACATTACTGTCGGCTACTATAAAACTGGGAAGTAGACTTCATCACTCAAAACTCTGAGGGTAGAAGTTAGAAATGAATCAAATGCTTATATGGTTTTTTTTACTCTTCTCCCTTCTTGGGTTTAATCTGATATCTGAAACCAGTGATGACTATTGTTGAGAGTTTAATAAGTGTTCTATATTGGCTTTAAGCTCAAAATAACTATGCAATTTTTGAAAGATATTATCTTACATTGTGTTTAAATGAAGCCAATAGACAGGTAGATAGAAATACAAATTAGAATCAAAATAATTTATGGACAATTTTTGAAATATATATTATCTTAGACTGTTTGAATGAAGCCAATAGACAAGTAGAGAAATACACAAATCCAAAGAATTAATACAAACTACAGCTATTGCTATATTAATGTAGGGCAATTAACTGTTTTAGTGCATAATACAGTATTTCTCTATATTAATGTAGGACAATTAACTGTTTTAGTGCATAATACAGTATTTCTCTTGCAATATAATGCTGAATTTATATTTCTGTGATATCGCACGCAGAACATATGAAAAACCAAATAACTCTACATCAAATAAGAGCTAAATATAAAGAACCTGCATCTACTAGAATAGCAGTCCCCAACCTTTCCAGTTTGGCGGCCTGGTCCAGGGGAGGGGGGAGGATAGGAGAATTCCATGTGGCAGGTGTGTACACTTGAGCCTGCAAAGTACCATTTGTGCGAGTAGTGGGTGCCCCCCCCCCCACTACTTACATAAGTGGAGTTCCAAACAGGCTGTGGCCTGGTAGTGGGATGTGGACCCTGGTACTAGAAGCTGCTGAACTACATATACTAACAGTTCTAGCCTTATGTTCAATGATGAGGGATACTGAGAGTTATAGCGCAGCATATGGTTCTGTAGTATGATAGATAAGCAGTTTCCATAAGCCATTTTCTCTTCTACTTCAGGTCTTGTCCTCCCTCTATCCCCTGTTTTCTGTGATCAGTGGTTTTAATTTATTTCAGGCAAGGTTTATGTGACTCCAGTTTACACTCTGCTTCAATCTTCTAGTAAAGACAGACATTTTAGCTTCAAGACAAAGCAACACATATAAATAATCAAATTGCTTTTTAGTTCACTGATTATTTTTATTTCCTAAATCAAATACTTAGTAGCTTACAGGCTTACAGCTTACAGTTTACAGATACATAATGTATTATATCAGGAAAAATAACCACTGTTTTTGCAAAAGCTCATACAAAGTCTTTCAGTGATTCAAAAGTCTGTAAGAGATTTCTGCTGGTATCTATTTATAATTCTGATGTTACTTTTTTGAGAACACGAAATGATGAGAGGAAACCTTTAGTAAGAAGTGTAATCCTTTTTCCCCCATTAAAGCCTAACAAGATTATTCAACTAAAAAATATTGTACCTATGGGCCAAAGAAGAAAAACACCATCATGTGTTTTTATAAAGTTTTTATAAACTATTTTAAATATGTTCTTCTAGATTTACTCAGAAATTCTATTGCTTCAAAACCTTTGTAAAGAAATATACAGTATGCTGCTCTGACTTTAAAAAAGGAAAACCTATCGCATGGTAATGTTATATTGATACATGCAATTTGATTCCCAGTCTCCGCACTAAAGATTGTAAGGTATCTAAATATGTCAATAAGATTTGTCAACAACAATAAACTTAGTTGTAGAGGTACCTACAAAAAAATGAAGAAGATGCTATGAAACAGGTGATGAAAATCCAGTTCTCCTTTAATTGCATCACTGCCACCCATTCTGATACCTTCCCTATGTCCTTGCTAAGTAGTTTAATGTAAAATTATAGTGCACCATAATTGCTTATATGGTCTGATTTTGTCTAATTTAAAAATGATGGAAAGGAAGCATTATATGAAAAACAGAAGATTAAGATAATTTTATTTCTTGAATTTTTATTGGTAACCAAAATGAGCATGGATAACATCTCCTGGTATCAAATGGAAAAATGGTAGATTTGGTTAACTATGTGGCAGAATACTTTTTCTTTAAATAGAATAATATATTTAATATAAATGTTAAGTTTTCTCCACATAAGTGGGCAAAGAATGTTGTTGGGCAAGTTATATATCTTAAAATGCTACTGTAAAAACGGCTAAGGTTTTCCTATCAGGATGTGAATTATGGAAGTGATTAGGTATCACTAATACACTCAAATAGTTCTAGGAAAATCTTGATTGATTATGAAATTGTAGTGAGTTTGTCTAGAATGAAGTTATACATTGTATTTTTGTTTAATTTTGTTTTGTAGCCATACTTTAATTGCTGATAATTTTGAAATTGTCATTAATTTGTAAAAAGGAAAAAAATTAGAGCAGGAGTACTATATGGTATACATTAATTTGTACTCTTGTATTTGTTCCTTACCCTTGACATGTCTTTTCCTTATTATTAAGGGCTGGTGGATTGGGTCTTAATTTTGTTGGTGCCAATATTGTTATACTGTTCGATCCAACATGGAATCCAGCTAATGACCTTCAGGCCATTGACAGGTACATTCTAATTGTTAAAAAGTTTTCTTTCTATGGTTGGGAAGTTCATCTTTATTTTGATCTTGAAAATAATGTTTTTGCAGAGCATACAGAATTGGCCAGCGTAGAAATGTGAAAGTATTTCGGCTAATTTCTTTGGGGACTGTGGAAGAGATGATGTACTTACGACAGATTTACAAACAGGTAAAAGTTTTCATTATATTTGCAGTCATATTGGTTTCTTAATAAATTGCTATGACTTGCCCTGTTTGTTGCAGTGGGGAAGTCAACCAAATATAACTCAGTAATCTTTAGCTGGGTTTTATAGCTTTTGGATTAATTTAATTCTGATTCATAAAATTAAGCATTTCTGCGCTGGATAGTATTAAGGAAAAGGAACTCTGCCATTCACCCAAATTCATTTAATGGGGAAAAAAAATCAAATTTTATTTTATTACTATACCCACAATCACAACATATTTATTGGGACAGCCAAAGTGGCACTAGAGGTTATGGAAATATTTAAGTCTCAACATTTCTTCAGCAGACAAGAGTCACAAAACTCAGGGAATGTTCAGGCTCTGAGGTTTGTAGTTTTCAGGCTCTGAGGTCTGTAAAAATCCAAAATATTTTTTCCCCTGCTGCGCTTTCTAGTGCTCGGTCAACGCACATCTTGAGTGTTTCATTTATCTGTAGAATAAAAGGAAGAGGAAGAAGTTATTTTGCTTCTTCTGAAATACTCTTGTAAAATGCAGGTAGGGATTACTTGATCTCACTGCTGACATCTCTCATCCAGGATATTTACTGTTAACTATTAAGGATTTAAGGGTGTCTATTTCTTCTTTCTCTTATTCTGTCTTTGAGTTCCTTTTCTGCTCCTCAGCTGACATCCTAAAATTCCATGCCTCAACTATAAATGTGATATATTCACACAGTCTGAATTTTGATCCTTCTAAATCAGACTTCTGATATCCTCCAGCTATGCTGGATTTCAACTCTCATCATCTCCAAATAGTATAATCCATCACAGCTGGAGGGCAACAAGCTGCTAGGGGTAGTTTCCAGCGCAGACCACAGAAAAGAAAACTGGAGATTACTACCCATAGAAATGAGTACTATTGTGCTCACTAGGATTCAGGACTGGGAAAGAAGATCACTGTCATAGAAGTTCATACATCTAGAATCTACGTAATATCTGAATTTGTGAAATATAAAGCTCTTAAGTGAACTTCAGTGCTCCCACTTTACATGATGGCGGAAGAATAAATTGGGAGATTTAAAGTTGTGTCACAGTTATACATTTTACTGGATAAGATTATGCTATATTACATAGATTTTGGCCGACGACCAATCTAAATATTTCCATATTTATGCAGTATATTTTAGATGCAATTGTTGAAGTTGGACTTCAGTAAAATGTATAGTAGAGATGCCGACTTTGTCATCTTATATCAGAGGCAGGCAATGTATGATTCATTGGTTCCACGTGCTCCCTTTACAAAGCTATTCCTCCCACAGAGCACCTTAGTTCAGAACCAGAGTGATTAGGAGGAAGTGGGCCACTGCTCTAGCCCAGGGGTGTCAAACTCGCATTGTCACGTCATCATGTAACATATCGTAACTTTTTTCCCCCTTCACTAAACTGGGCATGGGCGTGGCCAGTGTGTGACACATCCGGCCTCTGGACCATGAGATTGCTCTAGAATCTAGCCAAAGGGAAACCTGGATGATACTACATTGGGACCAATTTCATGGCCTTTCTGTGACCTAGCTCAAATAATACTTACTTGAGAGTCAGCAGGTGATCTTTATCTAGTATGTTAATATCATTTGCTATTCTAGCTAATGAATTGCAGGGTTGAAGATGGTGATGATGATAAAGATGCCCTGAACAATATGTCTTTGTAACAGGTTTTTAATAGATTTATTAACTTCATATGTTATACAAAATAATAGGAAAGATCATGCCTGTCCTGTGCTCTATGTTAATGTGGTAGAACAATAACACGTCCACCGGGGAAAATAAAAATATATTATTTCCTTGTTGGACATTCAGCTTGCTTTCCATAAACCTGTTTCGGTACCGTGCACGTTTGGAAATTCTGCTACATTACTGGCATGTGCATTTGAAACGTGCGTGTGTTTCTCTGTTTCTCCTATACTGCATGAGTCAAAAAGAGGCCTATGAAAATATTTACAGACCCCTCACATCCTGGACATGAACTGTTTCAACTCCTACCCTCAAAACGACGCTATAGA
>JANHFM010005557.1:64243-79060 GCA_032468115.1 Grayia smithii | reverse complement strand
TGCACCAAGACAAATTCCTTGTGTGTCCAATCACACTTGGCCAATAAAGAATTCTATTCTATTCTATTCTATTCTCTGTTTTAGCAACTGCATTGTGTAGCGATTGGAAGTAAAAATGCCAAGCGATATTTCAAGGCGGTTCAAGGATCCAGAGAGCATCAAGGAGAACTTTTTGGGATTCGTAATCTTTTCAGACTTCAAGACCATGGATCCTGTCTTACAAAAGAGATTCTAGAGGTGCTGTGCATTTATTTGGGCTTTCTGAATATTTTGATTTACCCACCCTATTGGTTTTTTATGTTGCTGAATAATAACTAATTAGAAAATTCAGAAGAATATTTACTATGATAAAATCACAAATTTTCATGGCATGAAAATAGTCCAGTTTATTACAATAGCATTTTTTCTATTCACTTAATTTTAACTCTATACAGATTTACCCTACTGGGAAATGTGAATACATAATTCTTTCCTTTATCTTTATGATTTGTTTGTTTTTTTGCTCAGGATGTCAGCCACTCAATCAGCCTCTCTTCTGGGACATTGTATTACATACCCCCTCATTTTAGTTCTGCTAGATTTCTATTTTGGGTGGGTTATGTTCCTTAAGGCTATGGGGATTTATTCTTAAATCAAACATTGAAATTAAAAAGCTTAGGAAGTTCCTTTATATTGAGCTGGTACTTTGACAATCTTTTCAGACCTTAGTAAATGTGGCAATTGATATTCCCTATTCCCATTCCTTGAGCACAAATTGAAGTCAGATTTCTTACATAGGAAATAAAATGTTTATATTATTAGTATACAATTTAGTGACATAGACAGAATTTGTAAACCAACTCAGGGATTGACTTATTTAAAATTGTTTTGCTGTTTTATAGAGAGAAGGTCAAGTAGAAGCTGGTGTCATGACAGCTGCTACATGGTTGAAAGAGGGATCCCGGCCTCGTGAGGTAGAAATAAATAATAATAATATCATGAAACATGTTGTGTAATGTTTTTGTAAATATGATTTATAACATTTGCTTCTACAAATAAAATCTGAAGAAAACAGGAAGAATTAGAAAGAAGTAGTTGGAATGTGAGGCTATTGATATTCTGAATTCAATGCTTTTTTGCTTGCATTATAATATACAAAGTTTATTTTCCAGTTCCTTTGACAGGTTTTGAACCTGTTTCATGAAAAGGTAACGTTGAATAGATATGATCAGTGTTACATGGCACTGTAGAGCACAATTTAAGTGGCACTAGCTAATATAGAATCATCTCATAATAAAACATTTATTAATGTGCAGCCAGTTAAGGTGATTCTTAAAAGTTAAATAACAAGGGGTGAAGCTTTTGATGTAATTATGGAGCTAGTGTAATAAACTGTACATTTGGTTTTTTGTCTTTTGCTGCCTTAATATAATTATTGTGCTTCAGTTCAAGAGCAGGAGAACATTCCCCCCCCCAAGAATTCAGAACGTTCAGTCTAGTAATAGAAGGGAGAATTCATAATGATATATTGCCACCAAACTGCACAAGTAGTTCCATGAAATATAGAGAGTCTGATATATAATTCCTATTAGAAATAATAACAACTTTCAAGAGCTGTACCATGAGAACATTTGCAAAGTTTATCTGAAGTGATTCCCTTGACTTTAGAGTTTATATTGTTTATATTTGGAGTCAAGGGAATTATTTATATTTTGTTATATTCAAAGGCTTCATTCTCAAAGGAAGCCTAGTACAGCTGATAAACAAGGTATGATAAGTATATGTAGCAACTGTACCATCATAATATACGCTAATATAGAGAATGTGGAGATTAGTCAAATGAATGCATTAAAATATTTATACCATATATTCCACTATTTCTGCAATATATTTCCTTAAAATTAATTAAACAAAACTTCTAATATCATATGTATTAGTTACAACACTTGTTTAATGGAATAGGATTTGTTTTCTTATTGAGCTACACATGCCAAGCTATATATCTTTGATTTGGATAATTGTTTTGCACAAAAACAAAAAAGAAAAATTCTTGAAAGATTAGACAGTGGAAGCTATTGTGAAGATTTTCTTCTTAGTAAGTAAATAATAGGTAGCTTTTTTGTTGTTACATAGTCATCCCAAGAATTTGAATAGTTTCTAAGGATTTTGTTTTCCACAACAGTCCATACCTGCTTAATATAAGTGCAGGCTGAATGCAGGCATAGCCAATGAACATAAGACATCCTGCCAAAGAAAATGAGAGAAGTCCATTTTTAATACTGTCGCTTTTGTCTCCATCTCCCTGTGAAACTGCCAACATATTTCACTGTATCTCCCAACTCTTGAAGTCATTTTTTCAGGGAGCTGCATGTGAAAAGAGAAATTAGAAAAATAACCCATCTTTATCACTGATCTATAAAACCAACCCAAGAGCTGATAGCCAGGGTATATCTCACCTTATCTTAAAAATCATGATATGGCTTTTAAACACTGACAATTCCTTTTATGATAGCAATGTAGTTTTTAAGGGCTGATTATTGCAAGTGATATCTAATGAAACATTTTAAACTAGTGGCTTCTTTTATACAGGAGATAGAATGCGATTATGAAGATCAAGATACAAGACCATTAGAAAATGAAGGACTTGAGTGTTCCAGTGACTTCAGTGATGAGGAGCATGAGAAAAAGTCTAAGGTCCAAGCAATAAGAAAGAGAAATTGCAAAGCAAAACATGACAAAGTTGGAGAGGGACAACTCAGTTTACTGCAGTGTGGATTTCCTAAGGTTCTAGAAAAGAAAACTAGAACAGCTGAGGATGGTGGCTGCATTGGGATGTCTGTTGATGAAAATGCTGATCACAGATTTATAAAAGAGCAGTCCAACGGAAAGGCCCAGAATGATGGTTCTGTGAAAATTGAAGGCAGGAACGTTTCAGGATATAGGAAAACCTTGCTGTCAAAAATGAGTATGGAGAGACAAGAGAAACATGGTGAAATAGCAAATAGGGCTTATCCTGTTTTATCATCCTCTGAGGAAGAAAAGGATCAATGTAAAAATATGTATAATTTAAATAAAGATGGAAGAGTTATGGACATTGAAGACAGTTCAAGTGAAAATGATATTATCTTTCCTTCTCAATTTCCTAATGGTCAGGAATCTATTAAAAGATTTCAAGAGACAGACAAAAACTGTGACGTTTTAGCTGCAGAAAAAATGCATTTACTTACACCATTGCAAAAACATTTGACTTCCGAGGAGAGTTATGCAAATGTTTTGCCTTTCAGTAAAATAAAACCATTTGAAAATATCCGAAAGATAACAGCTAGAAATGAAGTAAGTGATGTTAGCGATGAATCTGAAGATATTGAAATGTCCATTTCAAGAAAGCAGAAATTAACTTCTACTATGAAACAAAAACGATTCCAGAACAAGGAAAGAAATAAGTCTTCTAAAACTGTTGTTCATAGAAGCAGTCCAAGTAGGAAAGAAAGCAATGCTGATTCTCAGACTATAGAGGAATATTCATCAGAAGAAGAACATTTTCCAGTTATTAAGGTTAACGCTAGTAAAAAAAACCTAAAGGACAAAAGGAGTGGAATTCAAATGATGTCCAGATTCTCACCATATCTCAATTATCCTTCTATGACATTGAGAACACATAGTAATTCTAGCAGATGGCAGTCTTCTGTAAGCAAAGAGACACCCTCAGGCCAAGGACAAAAAATAGGATCACTGGATGGACTTTTTGGTAATTGTATTTATTTCACACAGGACTTGTTTCTAAAAAAATTACCATTTTGACTCAGATAGACTCAGCCTTCCATCCGTCCACAGTCGGTAAAAGGAGGACCAGGATTGTTGGGGCAATATGTTGACGCTAAACTGCTTAGAGATGGCTGTATAGCACTATGAAGCAGTATATAAGTCTAAGTGCTATTGCTATTTTCTTCTTTTCTGTTGTTCATTTTTTACATGACATCTTCAGTTCTTCCTTAGACTTTCTCCCTGAGATGATAAATTCTTTCTAAGCAGGGATTCCATCTCTCTTATATTGCTTAAAAAAGTAAGATGCCCAATGTCATCAACATAGTGTCTTGTGTGGCTTAGGAGGGGTCAGCTTTGCATGATTCCATTCTTTGGAGAACAGAGAGATCAGAAGGCAATGTTGAGCCATTGGTCACTGATAAATTATTCTTCAAGATTTGATCTTGTTGCTAATATTATATAACTTTCATAAGAAGCTACTGGAAGAGAACATCTAGGAATTCACAACACATTAAAAGTGAAGTATTTATTGTAAATATTTATATGCCACATATTATATACCATTCACGAGGTCCTGCATTATACTTTCTCTACTAAATCAGCAAAATGTATTAGGTGTTGTTCTTATGAGCTAATTTTATGTGGGCTTGCATAATTTCTGCTAAATCAGTAGCAATCAGTAGCTAAATCAGTAACATTTGGCATCAAATCCTTGGAATGGCCTCTGACTAGTATCTGATTGGCTGTCACCCATCCCTTTGAGAAACTGGTCCAAATAAAGCTCTTCAAAGGGGTATTTTGGGTTTTCATTCTGCCTTAGTTTTCTTGTAGTCTGGTTTTGTTAATATATTCTATTCTTTATTCTGTAACGTTGGTATACTTCTTGTAAATAGCCAAGAGTCCCTATGGATTCTGTGGTTATTAAACGTAATTAATAATCTCTAAAATATTTAATCTGAATTTAGATTGTCAGTGTTTGTGGATTGCATAGAATAGAGTTGTTAGTTTTTTTCTGTAATCATTGAAGCTGTTCAGGCAGAAATAATTTTAATTGATTAACATAAGTGCAATATGGCTAAGTTAAAATTGAGTATTATAAGAGTTTTTAAATGTTTTCAGTAATCTTGTATTTTTATTACGTTATGCACCAGCCCTATTAATAATGATTAGAATGCAATATTTAACAATGATTATAATTAATGTTGGATCAGATGGCATTATCTAGTTCACTTTTAGAAAAGCTAAGCAAATTGGATAAAGTTGGAGACACCACCCAGAAAGACTAGAGTGGAAAATTAAAGAACAAAACACCTGAAAGAAGACACTTCTGTATTGTCCCAGAACAACAGCATGGTCATATCCATGAAATTATTATAAGTTAAGCTCACTACAAGGGAAACAAAATGTTTCTCTTTACTAATAAAAGATAAAATTCACATTTTTTCAAATTGCTAAATATTTAAAGTTAGAGATTAAAATGTACTATCAGCTCATTAGGATCTTTAGAATTTCCGAATCCATAGTAATGACAATTAACCTTGAGATTTTGTGAGGAACTTAATTTTAATGGAACATCCATCTACAAGTCAACCATATTGCAATCTTAAACCAATAATTTCTGTATTCTGTTTCAATTATCAGATAATATTGCTGAAGTTCCATATGTTCATTCAAACCAACATGTGGTTGGCCCAAGCAAAGCTGAAAATAAAATGAGTCATTGGGCAGTCCGCGATGTTTTTGAACTACAACAATTTTCCCAGCTTCCAGCAAACATAGCAGTATGCAGAGCCAAGGTAAAGAGCAGGAACAAATAAGTGTGTTTCTTTTGCTATTATTGTTCTTTAACCTCAGTATTTTCCTTTTTAAACATGGCTTTTCATTGTTGACCACTGTGAGCGATCAAAGGCACAGTTACTGGAAAATGATGCCTACAACAGACTCTTAACAAAGTGAATGTTGCTATTTCAGTACAAAGGGTGAGAAAATTATTATGGGAGTTTCACTGAAAAATACTTAACGGTATGTGTCAGGTATGCCAAGGATATGGCATATATTCTTTTGCTGCAGGTTTTTTTAAAAAACAACAACAATCAGAAAGGAACCTCCGCATGTTTATTTCATATGTTAAATCAGAAGCTTAAATCGATACATTTATTTCTGTAATTTCCCCTTCTCTCCATCTTTTTATTATATGTACAACTTTAGGACTTGTGAGTTAAAAGGTTACGGTTATAGCAGAAATCTTTTTTTGGTTTTTGGATGAATATCGTATGTGATTCTTAAATTTGTATCAGCTGTCCTGTCGTATAAACTTGACAGGCCTGTTTCTATTATATTTGGTTCCTTAGTCTATAGCTTACAGTCCTTTCCTTCAAAACCCCTTCTGTTTTCTTCATTTGTCCGCTTTCATGTCTCACTCAGATATTATATAGAGTCTTACTGGCTATATTGGTAATTGCCACATTACAAACACTGTAATGTCAATTAATTTCTTGAAGCTTCTCCCCCCTGAGAAGTTGCAAACTTCGTAGGAGAAAGGAGGGAAACTCAATATGGAGATCCAGTGAAATCCTGTGTCTTGAGATAGAATGAAATATTCTAGAAAATCAGTTCTTTAGTGACAGGGAGACTGGTTTTCCCTTCTACTTTGTAAAAAAAACACCAGCATAAATATATGCCACTGTAGGGGCTGTTAATGCTGTGAATTTCATAATATTCTGTCTTGAAGTAACAAAATTACAGGCATCTTAAAAAACCCAGATTTGGAAAACGTAGTTTGAAAAGCTTTGCACTGATTAACATTAAATGAAGCTCAAGATAGTGAAAAATCCAGAGTCTTCTTGATGTGGCCTTTGCTGACTTTAAATTAGAATTTTATTTGATTTCAAGGCCTCTCCTATAGGCAAAACTCAGAATACTACGTTGTTGAATGATTCTAGGATTGGAGTTCCTATAAAGTGTTCTCATTGTTGCCTCCTGATCAGTGTTCATGATCTGATGAGTCTGATCAGGCAGGTTGGGATATCAAGATCATGCAAAGCTGTTCATAGCTTATTTTGTTCTACACAGTCAAAAGCTTTTCTGTAATCAATGCAGCACATATAAGATCCTTTTGATATTCACTTGCCTTTTCCATAATCCATCTAACATTGGCAATGTGATCACGAGTGCTGAGCCCCATTCTAAAGCCAGCTTGTACATCAGGTAACTCTTGATCAATGATTTCTGTAGCTTCTGTTTAATTATTTCTAATATAACCTTTCTTGCATGAGAAATCAATGCAAATGTGCAATAGTTGGAGCAATCTCTGGCATCACCTTTCTTTATTAATGGGATAAAACCAGATCCTTTCCAGTCCTGAGGCCATTGACATGTAGTCCATATCTCTTGACACAGGGGAGTGATAATATTAAATGGCACTGGTCTTAATAATTCTACAGGTATTCCATCAATACCTGGGGCTTTCCAGTTTGGCAATTTCCACATGGCCCATTCTACTTCTTCTTTCAAGATGTTTGGTTATTTATTAATGGGGCTGTCATCATTATCATGATGGTAAGTCAAACTGCTATACATTCTTTTCAACTGTTCTTGATCTTCTGCTGGTCACTTGGTTCATTTCCATTGTGGTCATCCATTGCAATTGAACCTTTCCAGCGTTGTTGGCGTACAGTGAGGCCTAGTTGATTTCAGTGTTGTCTATTTGGTGCTCCCCATGTGTATAACTCATTTGTGTTGTACAAACCACATGTTCAATATGTTGAGATGATTTTCTTGGCAAAATTGCACTAGGCGATTGCTGGCTTTATAATGTTCACCTAGCTTGAAACTTGCCTACTATTCTTGCAACTTCTCCTTGTCCTAGCTTTGCACTGAAATAGCCCATAATATGTAAAAGATCCTTTTTTGGTATTTGCTTGAGAGCACCTTGAAGCTCACTGTAAAAAAGTTCAAATTCATCATTACTTGAGTCTACAGCTGGGGAGTAGATTTGTAGTAAATATATATATAAAATATAGTAATATCTAGTAATCAAAATCCTATGATACATGGAGATTTGCAAAAGCTATCAAAGCAGATAAAGCAAGAAGCCTCTTTTTTTTTTATTCATAGTCCGGCTCACACGCTTCTTTGGCTCCACAATCCTTATTGTGGCCTTGAGATTTTCCCTTTGTGTTGATTCCTATTTTTCCGTCTTCCCTTGTGTTCTAGTTCACTCACTTCACCGGTATGGGAAATATTTGAATCTGTGATGTAGTATTTTGTGATGTTTCATGCCAGTGGTTCTTGTTTGTCAGGCTATAATCATGCAGGACTTAGATGAGAAGCAGCTTGCAGAATCCCAGTGATTGGTAGGAATCATGTTTTGTTAAAGGAATATCTGTCTCCCACTCTTTTCCATTTATGGAAGGAGATTCATGTCTCATGCTTTCTGTTTTTCTATATTTATTGAGTGGGAGTTCTTAACTGGAAATGAAACCTCAATCTTGGTGGAAAAAATTGCCTGGTGATTTTATTTACCATCTTTGCCTCCTACTTTAGCAAACCTAATAATCTCTTTGCAATCTTTAATTCTATATCTTCATGTGTAAGGCTAATTTTCATGTCCCCTGTTTACTTGTTGATGGATTGTTTACTTCCTCTGTGAAAATGAGTGGTTTTGAAATGGATATGGCAATGAGGGAGGCTTCCAGAAGGGAAATGATTGTAGTGTTATGTGATTTTAATCAACATCACAGAAACCACCATTACAAAGAGGTTTAATTTTAAAGAAATTTTAAGTGACTATATCCTAGTCATGGAACCAACCAGAATGGAAGCAGTAGTAAACTGAATACCAAGCAATGCCTAGAATGTAGTGTGTTAGTTAAACGATCAGAAAGATAAGCAGAGCGCTATGAAATTTCAATTATATTTAACATTGCCACACGAGATTAACATAGTCATATTTGAGTTAAAATAATACTTTTTAAAAATGATGGGGACTTGTATGAAGGAATTTGAAAGGGGAAGGTTGTTTCTTTCTGTAAGATCACAATTCTTTTTTAAAAAGAAACTTTGAAAAATGGAATATCAGGAAAGAGTTATCAAAGCTAAGAATAGTTAACCAGTAATATTGAGGAGAACTAATAGAGAAAATAAGGTTACCTAAGGAAATTATTAAATGTGATTCACATATTTCCATTAAAGAAATGCAAAATAACAAAGGATACAAACCTATAGAGATTCATATTGCTAACCATAATATTAAAATATCTATCTAGAGTAGTGAACACTAGGGAAATTAAAATGAATATTAGTAGAAAATGAGCTCATAGAGAAAACTGAATTAATTTCTGGTATCTATTTTCACTGTTCAGGTAGAAGGGCAGATTTTCAGTGTCAAAAGTATTTTTAGGAAATGGGTCTGAGGACTAAAGAAACAGGTTCTAGTAATACAATTAGGAATGGAAGACATTTTCAAAAGTATTGGGGATATGAGAATATTCCATATTCTTATCATGTCAATCCTTCTGGTAGATTGACAAAGCCTCTGGGTGAACTTGGTAAAAGTGGTAGGAAATTAGGATAGGCTGTTGAGGGCCTAGTAGAGAACTGTACTACAGAGAAAGGGCAAGTGACAAAATGATGGCGATTTGATATTAACGTGGTTAGAAATTGACACTTACATTGGTCATTGTCATATTGACATTTCCTGACTGGAGAAGAACTTGCCAGTCACGAGACAAACAGGATTCATGCTTCTGGATGCTTAGTTTTACATTCAGAGTGAGAAACAGCGCTTCCTTTCTGCAAGTTTAAAAGCACCTTTCTTTAAAAAAGAATTTATTATTCTGATTTTCCATTGAGGAGATCCCTGCAGATAAGAGCTGATATTCTGACATGTCTTGCTTCACATGCAAAGGGAGCTAACATTAAAAATCCTAACCAAGGATAAGATGCAGAGCCTTAAAAATCTGTAACATAATTCACACTCAAAAGTCTGTAACATAATTCAAAACTACAAGGAGATACACTGTAGATTTGCCTTGCTTGGTATCTACCAGATTGGGACTGCAGAAATCTGGATAAGCAGTAGATGTCAACAAAGAGAAAAGCTATAATTTACCCAGATTTTTGGAGCTGAAATCTGGTAATCCTATATTTAGGCTCCCAAACATGAGATTATACAAAACAGTTTGGTTAAAAAAAGAAAAGAAAAAAATTACTTAGCCCAATATAATATCTATGTGAGCAGAGAAATCATATAATTGCATTGTGCATTATAGTTAATTTGTTGTTTTACTGCAAGGTCACAAAATGTATACTCTGCCCCTTGGTTACATAGACCCCTTTTTTCTGTCAATTGCTTGTTTTCAACAAGTTTACTTAAAGTTTCACTGAAAAGAAATATACAAAGATACCCATTGAATTGAGGATTAATCACTATGGCAACTGAAATGTGGTGACTGAAAAGGGGATGTATTTTCCCCTCAGCTTCCTGCCAGCTGTCATATTCAACTTTTGCGGCATGAACCCAGTCCAAAATATAGACAGTGATCAGTGCTAAGAAACTATATCTGTATTTTTATAAATTGGTACAAGTATCACACTATAAAAGAAGACTTAATCCCTTGAATTGGATGACAGACACTTGGCACTCTTGACAAAGTTTGATAGAGAAATAACAGGCTGCTTTGTAGTAAAACCTGGATTAATAGTAAACCCTTCTTTATGTTATTGCAATGTGGTGTAAATGAGAGAAAAAGTCCCCTTTTTCTGCCCAGTGCAGGTCTTAAGTATTCTGCAGAATACTGTACATTAAAATATTAGGGTTATTAAGAACTTGTTGTGGCTCTTGAGTTTTGTATTACAAAGGTACTTTTGATTGGTCATATAAACAAAAGGTTTTGTTAGCTGCATTAGGTTTGAGTACTGATCATGTTTCCTGGAGTTTGGTTCAGTGAGAATGCTGAATATGGGAGAAGAACCCACCAATTTCCATTGAAATTTTTGATTCACGACAATGAAAAAGCATTGTGTCAAAGAGACAGAGAAAAAAGAAGTAACCACACAAGGCTCTCAAAAGTTTTTGTCATATAAACATGAGTTTTTCTGAAGTGTATAATAATAATTATTTATATCTATTAGGTATAAGCAATATTTATAATTTTTTGAATTATTGTTAAATAGATATCTTTCTTTTATTATTCAAAAATTTTATCTTATCTTAGTTTAGATCTTACTGGATAAAATTACATATACTCACCACCAGAATGGGCAAAGTATGTTGCAAGATCCTTCTTTTAAGGATGTACATCTGGTGGAACGAAGGAATAGGGCCTTCTCTGTGGTGGCTCCCCATCCCCTTTGGAATACCATTTCCCAGTAGATAAGATTGATCCTTACCATGATAGTTTTCTGGAAGGCCCTGAAGACATGGTTCTGTCAGCAGGCCTGGGGACATCTAGGTGATACGGAGCTAATCAAGTGGCTGGAGTAGAAGGGAGATTGGCAGAGCCAGGGGTAGGAGTTAAATGAGGCATCAGCTTAGAATCCTTACATAGCCACAAGAAAATAAAGTTCAACTGGATATCATTGACACTTGCCTAATTTTGTCCAGGTACAAACTACTAGTTTGAGAAGATTCTTAGATTTTTAGCAAAATAAATCAATAATTTAGAACCTTTGTGTGTGGACCTGATTTTTCATGCATGACAGCTGGTGTGATTGTCACTGTTGGGGAGGGTGTATATGGATTCTTACATTGTGAATTTTTAATGTAAATTGCTGTACATGACTTGGGCAGCCATATAAAGTTGTTTAATAAATAAGTAATGATATGTTGCATGTAAGGAGCCATTTCTTCTTGACTTTGGTTAGACTTCTTTTGTAAATATATACAGTCAATTTCTCCATTACCATATATTCTCTATTTTTGATCTCCCAGTTTTGTATCATTGGCCAGGTTTATTTTTTCCAATATTATGTCAAGTGAACATGTGTCACCATCAGCATATATTTCAATAAATTGTGACACTTTTAATTTATACTGTGGAATCATTACTAATAAAAACATTTGTGGTTTTAATTCAGATTTTATTTTCATAACTCCCAGATTTTTGATGTATTTCTTTTTCTTTTTCTTCAACACTTTATTAGAGTGATGCTAGAAGAGTTTTGAATCAGTTCTGTTTCTGTTTATTACAAATTTCAGTTTGTAACATTTTTCTAAGAGGGCCAGGAAGGTGACTACTTATATCTACTTATAGGAAAACTGTGTGGAAAAAGCCAAGAGAGTGAAGTGAGAAAGGAATTGGATTTTTATTTATTTCTTGTATGCTACCTTAGTCACAGAAGTGATTTAAGGCTATTTCAGTGTAACCTCTAGGGCAGCAGTCAGCAACCTTAAACACTCAAAGAGCCATTTGGACTCGTTTCCCACAGAAAAGAAAACACCGGGAGCCACAAAACCCTTTTGACATCTAAAATGAAGATAAATACTGGATATATCATTTTTTACCTTTACGCTATAAAAAAAACTATAGTGTGTTGCAGTTATGAAATCAATGACCTGCTACAGAGAAAACACATTTTTATTTCTGCATGCAACAAAAACATTTTGAACTCCACTCCGAAAAAAAAGATGGGTTGAAAAACTCAATAAATCACGTGCCGGAAGGTGTTGCACATTGGCGGTTGTGATGCATATTTTGAGCAACAGGGAGCTGCAGCAGAGGGTTGAAAGAGCCAAATGCTGCTCCAGAGCCGCAGGTTGCAGACCCCTGCTGTAGGGATTCACATGAAAGAAGATCTTGATGGGTAAGGTGTTTGCATTTCTAGAGAAAAGATAGGATATATATTAAATAAATATACATATAATTAATTGATGTTTGCAAAGAAAAGAAGTGGAGTGTTAATTTAGTGAACAATCCAGAAAAAAAAATCAGTTGTGAATGTATTTCTTAGACCAGTGTTTCTCAGCCTCGGCTGCTGGAAGATGTATGGACTTTTTTTTTTTTTTTTTAATCCCATTTATATCCCGCCCTTCTCCGGAAACTCAGGGCGGCTTACAATTAAGCACAAGCCAATGTGCTTAGCACTTGAGAGTTTATCATGGATAAAGTCAAACAGCTGATATTACAATCTAAGATGGTATGTAATTTTCACAAATCACATATGGATCTTCATCATTACTAGTTCCAGTTCTACTCTTAATTGACAGTATCCTTAGGGGCTCCTAGAATAACAATAGCAACTTAGACTTACATACTGCTCCATAATATTTTACAGCACACTCCAAGTGGTTTGTAAATGTCAGCATATTGCCCCCAACAAGCTGGGTCCTTATTTTACTAACCTCATAAAGATAAAAGGATGGATTAACTTTAAGCCAGTTAGGATCAAACTCCTGGCTGCAGGCAGAATTAACCTACAGTATTGTATTCTAACCATTGTGCCACCATGGCTCAAATAGTGTATTTGAATAGAATAGGGTATAAGAACTAAATCTGAGTTTATTCCAATTAGAAAAATCCTTTGGGGTTGCAAAATTGCACCATACATAAGAGGAAGAGGAGACATTGTAAAAGATGAGCACAGCATGCTTGTCTGGAACTTCTTCAGCAGTACATGGGGGTTTTTTTGAGATTGCACTACAACCTGAAAGGCAGCAACATCATCCTGGCAGAAGATTTAAAGAGTTGTAAAACAACTTTGTATCTTCAAATCCAAAGTATCACATAGCCCTACTTAACAAGGAAGTGTGAACTCCAAAGTTCCCATTTAAATCTTCCTCAGACTATGCCTGAGTCCCTTTGCAGGTTTATGAAACTATTGTTTAGGAGCCATATCTACTTTCCCATTTATGCAAATAAAAACTCATTAATGCTCTGCAAACAGGAATCAAATGGAGAATAATTAGGAATAGTAAGACTGGAAAAGTGGTCATTTTGTGTGGAAAGAGCAAGTCAGCATCACAACAATCAAGAAGTGTAAAACTGTGATTAAGGATAGCACCATTTGGCCTTTCTAGTATACCACAGAGAAAAGTTCAAATAAAAGATAAATATGATGGCAGAAAAGATTCTTTGGGGGAGAAAAATGCTGAAATAACTGAGTTGCTGAAAGGTCAAATTGTACAACACAAACAAAAAAGAAAACATTCAACAATATCTCTAATACCCATGTGTATGAAAAAAAGCTTATAGTTATTATTGCTATAAAAAAGGAAAGTTATTTGGGGTCTCATATTAATTTCAAAGGCAATTATGTAAGTACAATGGAAGTCTGCAGAAAAGGAAGGGAAAAAAATACCCAGGAGTCCTGGTCGATTAAAAATGATTCTGAGTCATCAGTATGTAATGCATATACAGACAAAGCACAAAGCATTTTTGGAATAAATTAGGAAATTCCTAATAGATACAAAGCAATATCAATTTGATGTATGAAGCATCAGTACATATGGTTTATTCTGAATATTGTTTCAATTTTATAAAGAAGCAATAAAATATGGGAAAAGGCACTGCAACGTTACTTGAAATGGTGATGTTTTGAAGTCATTTGATAGGTGGTGGAGGCAGGTGCTTTTTTTTCTTTTTAATGGACTTTTTTTTTCATCATTTTGTAGCCTGGTTGCACAAAGTTTCCATGTGAAAAAAATATATGAGAGGAGTTACTGCAAGAGTAACTGAATTTGGGAAGCCAGGGAGGCAAACAGAGGATTGAAAAGCTGATAATAAAATGAAAGTCAGGCTACTTACCCATTCACCTTAGCTAGTACAAAAGGTAAAGGTTCTCCTTGCACATATGTACTAGTCATTCCCGACTCTAAGGGGCACTGCCCATCTCCATTTCAAAGCCAAAAACCCAGCGCTGTCCGAAGATGTCTCCGTGGTCATGGGGCTGGCATGACTAAACACCAAAGGCACACAGAAGGCTGTTACCTTCCCATCAAAGGTAGTCCCTATTTTTCTACTTGCATTTTTTTTACATGCTTTCAAACTGCTAGGTTGACAGAAGTTGGGACAAGTACCGGGAGTTCAACTGACAAGCTCAGCATCTTAGCCACTAGCCACCACATCCCTAAAC